>PVKM010000023.1:102418-187568 GCA_004027735.1 Carollia perspicillata
ACAAAAGCAGACTAAGCGGTCACCTAAAACAGGAGCAGAACCACAGAAATGGAAGGTTAGCAACAGGGGAGTGGGAGGAGAGGGTGGGGAGAAGGTACAGGGAATAAGTAGCATAGACGGTGGGGAGAAAATAGACAGGGAGAGGGCAAGAGTAGTATGGGAAATGTAGAAGCTAAAGAAGTTATGATACATGGACATGAACTAAAGAGGGGGAGTGTGGGTGGGAGGGGGTTGGCAGGGTGGAGGGGAATGAAGGGGGGAAATGGGAGAACTGTAATGGCATAATCAATAAAAAAGTTAAAAAAAATCAATTGCTTTTGATATTTTGGGAGATGAATAAAATCTTATATACTTATTTTTAAGCTAATTTTTAAAACATATGATGATAGGGAGGCAGCACTATGGAGGCTTGATTCCTCCAGCTGAGTAAATTTATCCTTTGACAGAAAGCTTGAGGAAGTTTAAACACAAGCATACGAAGAAGAAAAAATGAAGGCAAGCAATGTTGAAATGAAGAAAATTTGGGGGACAAGACAAAATGTTTTGATTGTCAGAATGTGAGATGCTTGGGTCATTGGACAGAAATGGGGTAAAAAATTACTTCCCTATGCCAAAGAGGAGGAACAATTATAAAGTGTAACCATCAGCTGTCTAACATTAGTGATTTCTGCAAGTTAAAAGATCAGGGAATCTTATAATGTCAACTAGAAAAGATGCATTTAATCATTCTGTTCTTGAAAATAATGTATTAAGTCTACACACAACAAGTAACTTGCCCAATACAATTCGGTGGCAACAAAGCAAGCAGGTACCCCAAGAGGCCCAAGGATACATGGGGTCCTGTTTCCATCTGAAGATGTCATGAGCTACAATTTACTGAAAGTTATTTACTAAACATAAGTTAACATGGGAACAAGCACATTCTCTTTGTAAATCTGCTTTTTTATTCTTTTACTGAATTAACATTTTTAAGTTAACTTTGCCATTGTGCTTCATTGAATACTGGACTGCACATGGATATACAGAAGTATGTGTATGGACAGAGTATATATAAATAAGTCAATGAGAAGTCTAGGCATGTTGTTACTACTTTCTTACTTTTTCAATAAACCTCTGAGTTTAGATTCCTCCTCTACCATTCCTCACTCCTTGAAGTCATTACAACCTCCTATCTAACAAAGGGCTTTTCTTCAACACATTTGTTCCTGTTCCTCACATCCTCCTTTTTTGAAACTCCTGGTTCATAGACATGACAATGCCAAATCTTTTATAAGCTCCTTTTTACTTGTCTTTACTCTTCCTCATTCTCCGTTTTTAATGATATTTTATTGACTATGTTATTACAGTTGCCCTGATTTTTCCCCCTTTGCCCATCCACCCAGCACCCCCCACTCCCTCAAGCTATACCCCACCATTATTCCTGTCTATGGGTGATGCATGTAAGTGCTTTGGCTACTACATTTTCTATACTATACTTTACATCCCCATGACTATTCTGTAACTACCCATTTATACTTCTTAATCTCCTCAACTCTTCACTCATTCTCCCACATTCCCCTCCCATCTGGCAACCACCAAATCGTTCTCCATGTCATGATTCCATATGTTTTCATTTGCTTAGTTTGTCTTTTAGATTCATTTGTTGATAGATATGTATTTATTGGCATTATATTGTTCATAGTTTTGATTTTTTTTAAATAAGTCCCTTTAACATTTCATATAATAATGGTTTGATGATAATGAGCTCCTTTAGATTTTTTTTCTCTGGGAAGCTCTTTATCTGCCCCCAATTCTAAATAATATCTTTGCTGACTAGAGTGATTTTGGTAGTAGGTCTGTGCTTTTCATGACTTTGAATATTTCTTGCCAATGCCTTCTAGCCTGCAAAGGTTTTTTTTTTTTTTTTCTTTAGAAAAGAGCTGATTGTCATATGGGAACTCCCTTGTACATAACTAACTTCTCTTCTCTTTCTGCTTTTAAGATTCTCTCTTTATCTTTAACCTTTGGCATTTTAATTATGATGTGTCTAGGAGGGGGCAGGCCTCTTTGGGTTTATCTTGTTTGAGACTCTCTATGATTCCTGGACTGGCATGTCTATTTCCTTCACCAAGTTAGGGGAGTTTTCTTTCACTATTTTTCCAAATTGATTTCCAATTTCTTGCTTTTTCTCTTCTCCTTCTGGCACACTTAGGATGTGAATGTTGGAATGCTTGAAATTGTCCCACAGCCTCTTACACTAGTCTCATTTTCTTTTGGATTCTTTTTTCTTCCTATTGTCCAAATTGGTTGTGTTTTGCTTTCTTATGTTCTGAATCATTTATTTGATTCTTGGCTTTATCCACTCTCCTGTTTTTTCCCTGTAAATTATTCTTTATTTTGGTTAGTATATTCTTCATTTCTGACTGGATCTTTTTTATACTATAGAAGTCGTCACTAAGTTCTTTCAGCATCCTTATAAACAGTGTTTTGAACTCTGCATCTGATAGGTTGCTTATCTCTTCTTTGTTTTGTTTGTCTTCTGGAAGTTCAATCCGTCCTTTCATTTGGGTCATATTTCGTTGTCCCCTCATTTTGGCAGGCTCCCTGTATTTATTTCTATGTATTAGACAGAGCTGCCATGACTCCATGTCCTGGTAGTGTGGTTTAATATAATAGGTGTCCTTAAGAGTCCAGTGGAACAGCCTCCCCTGTCACCCAAGTTGGCTACTCAAGGTGTACACTTCATGTGGGTTGAGTACACCCTCCTGTTGTAGTTGAGCTTTGGTTGCTGCTGGCAGGTAAATGGGAGTGATTTGCCCAGGCCGGTAAGCTGCAGTGACTGGTTGTGACCGCTGACCATCAACCTCCACCCTCCATGGAAGATCAGCTTTGCAAAAGCAGAGTAGAGATGCTCCACGTGGTCTGTAGCTGTTAAAGACCCTGTGGTTTCTCAGGTGGTGCAAGCCAAGTTCAAAGTGACCCCCACGTTTGTTTGGCCTAGGGCCACCCTACCTTAGCTATAAAGTAATGTGAGTGGCTCCTGCTTGTGATGGGCTTGGAGATTCCCAGGCAAAGCCAAGCTGTGAATCTAGGCTGGTTGCTGCTAGTGTTGGGTCTGGGGCCACTTAGCAAGAAGCATGGATGCTGGGGCCTTACTGAAGCCAGCTGTGGTTTGTTTGAAAGGACTTGGGAAGTTGTGAAGCATGAACCAAGACTAGTTATTCATATAGAAAAGCCACTGTTAACAGCTGCCATCTGGGTGGGAAGGACCCTCAGGGGATCTCCCCAGTGGGGCAAACAATGTTAGCCAGGTTGAAGGAGTCTCAGATATGGCACCTGCCTACGTGCTGTGTGGCTCTGTGGGGGACATTTCAGAAAAAGGACATTGGGCTCTATCTGCTTTTCTGTCTGGGAAAATCCTGTCCCCCCAGTTCTTGCCTTAATGCCAGATACTTCTGTTCCTCCTCTATGCCACTGGTGCTTTCAAGTTGCTGTTTGGTGCTAGAATCAGAGGTGGGAGTCTAAGTTCATGTGTCAGTTCTTTAAGAGGAACTGCTTAGAACTCTAGCAGTTCTTCCATGGACTCAATCTCTACTGGTTTTTGCAACCAAAAGTTGTGAGGACTTATCTTCCTGGCACTGGAATCGTAGGCTTTAGTCCCTGGTGTGGCTGGAACTCCTCGCTCCTGAAATACCTCTCCTGAATTTTTATATACCACATCTGGATGTGGGACCACTCTGTTCCACATATCTACCCCTCCTACCAGTCTGGAAAGATGTTCCTCATTCTCCATTTCTGCTCTGCTTCCTCTATTCTTCACATGTTACTGTTTCATGCTTAGCCCTTAACAGACTCATCTTCCACAAGAATATCTTAACCACTTGCTGGACAGTAGCTCCAGTAAGCTTTAAAACATTAGCTCCTTCAAGCTTTCCATTGGCAAGAAGTCCCATTCTTTCTCTCTCCACTAACTAAAACTCTACTTAGTTTTCTCAAGACAGTTAAAACGCTATGAAACCTATCTCCTGTATTTAAATTACCAACCTTGCTTTGTACTCCAATAGCAAAGAAAAACGTCATTTGCTATCAGGATACAAAAAGGCCATATTTCAAATAGTGGTTGACTATGGGTTCAAGAATTAAAATGCCTTGCTTTTAATTCTGCCTCAGCTTCCTCATTTGTAAAATGGAAATAATAACAATACTGATCACCTATAGTGACATGAGGGTTAAATGAGTTAAGGTATGTAAAAAATTTAGAACAGGACCAAGAACATAGTTACTTCTCAATAAATAATAACTATAAGAGTTACTGTTACATGTTACCATACTGAATTTAAATTATTTATTTACTCGTCCAAGTCTGTTATTAGACTATAAAACCCTTGAAGATGGGAACAGGTATCATTCAAGATTCTATGTGCAATTCATACCACAGAGCATATAACAGGTGTGTAAACTATTGATCAAATAGAGAACTTAGGTGAGAGTAAATGGAGAATGAAATAAAGTGATATTGATCTGGGAGAACACTACAGTTCTTTTTGCCAGGCAAAGGTATGATGCCCCTACAATAAATATTGTGAAACTACATCAAATAGGAAAAAAAGTAAGAGTAAGGGACTTCAGCTACCTGGAGAGCTGCAGGAGACTACAAATGCTGATAGCAGGGCATTTGATAAATAACTGACTCATCTGAAACACAGAGGATAATGAAAGAAATGAGAACTACAAATAGTAATTCAGACCCACAAGATAAAACCATTCAGGGATATAAAAATAGAATTTAGAGTGAATTGAATTTAAGAAAGATATATTTTGTAGCTATTGCAAATTCCCATATATTGTATTTTTTTCTCTTCTGTCATCTATCCCTCTCTACCTGTCTTTATCACTAATTTACATGAATGTCACATCTTTTAGATTGTTAATATTAAAGGGGAAATACTGCATTTTCTGCATTTTGCCTCTCTCACAGCATGTAATGCAGTCCCTTTCACCTAGGAATCAGTTAATATTTGTTGACTGACTAAATAAAAACAAACCAAAAGGGAATTATAAATGAAAAAGAAAGGGGCATGTAAATGTTATATTGCTGATCAACTTTACAGGATTTAGTGATTTTTATGATATGCTAGTGTGGAGTTCTGGCCAAGGTGGAGGCATAGGTAGAAACCATTCACTTCCTCACACAATCAAAATGAGGATAACAACCAATCCAAACTAAATAAACAACCAGAAGTGCCAGGAAATCAAACTGTCTGGAACTCTGACAACCAAGGAATTAAAGAAAAGTCAACCAGAACAACCAGACCCATAAGAACCCATGGCGAGGCAGCAGACCACGCAGGCAGGGCTGGCTGAAGGCGAAACTGAGACTCAGGACTGACTGTGGACCAGCAGTTTCCGCAGTGGTGGAACTTCCAGTCTCACATGACAGTTCATTAGAAAGTGCACTATAGATGAGTAGGTGAGCTGCATAGTTCCCTCTCTGGCCCCTGCCCCACAGGCAGGGCCAAAGCGCAGCAAAGAGGGTTGCCTTGCCTTGGTGAATACCTAAGGCCCCACCCCTTTACAACTTAATAGGTGCACTGAGACAAAGAAATATGGCCCAAATGAAAGAACAGAGCAAAACTTCAGAAAAAGAGCTAAACAATGAGGACATAGCCAACCTAGCTGATGGAAAATTTAAAGCCCTGATAATCAAAATGTTTGCAGAGCTGATTGAGCTTGGTTGAAAAATGAAAAGCCAACTGAAAGATACCCCAAATGAAATAACGCAAACATTCAGGGTACCAATAGTGACAGGAAGGAAACCAGGACTCAAAGCAACAATTTGGAATGAAAGGAAAAAATAAACATTCAACTGGAACACAATGAAGAAACAACAATTCAAAAAAGTGAAGAGAGGCTGAGGAACCTCTGGGATAACCTGAAATGTTCCAATATCTGAACTATAAGGGTGCCAAAAAGAGAAGAACAACAGCAAGAAATTAAAAACTTATTTGAACAAATAATGAAGAAAAACTTCCCCAATCTGGCAAAGGAAATAGATGTCCAGGAAGTCCAGGAAGCCCAGAGAATCCCAAAGAAGTTGAACCCAAGGAGAAAGACACCCAGGAACATCATCATTAAGTTACCCAAGATTAAAGATAAAGAAAGAATCCTAAAAACAGCAAGATGAAAGGAGGGAGTTACCTACAAAGGAGTTGCCATAAGCTATCAGCTGATTTCTCAAAAGAAACCTTGCAGGCAAGAAGGGGCTGGAAAGAAGTATTCAAAGTCATGAAAAGTAAGGATCTACATCCAAGATTACTCTATCCAGCAAAACTTTCATTTAGAATGGAAGGGCAGATAAAGTGCTTCCCAGATAAGGTCAAGTTAAAGGAGTTAACTTGGTTAAAGGAGTTAAACCATGATTATATGAAATGTTAAAGGTACTTATCTAAGACAAAGAATATAAAAAATATGAACAGTAGAATGACAACAACTCACAACTATCAACAAATGAACCTAAAAGAAAAGAAAAACAATGAACACAAAAACAAGCAAATGACTAGAACAGGAACAGAATCAGAGAAATGGATACCACATGGAGGGATTTCAGTAGGGAAGGGGAAGGGAGAAATGCAGGGGAAGTACAGGGAAGAAGAGGCATAATTAGTAGGCATAAAATAGACGGGGAGAGACAAAAAATGGTATTGGAAACAGAGAACTCAAAAAACTTGTATGTACAACCCATGAACATGAACCAAGGGGTGGATGCTGGAGGGTTTGGGGGTGCAGGGTGGAGGGGGAATAAAGGGGGAAATGTTGGGAAAACTGTAACAGCATAATCAATAAAAAATACTTTAGCCCTGGCTGGCATAGCTCAGGGGATTGAGCACAGGCCTGTGAACCAAACAATCACGGTACGATTCCCAGTCAGGGCACATGCCTGGGTTGTAGGCCAGTTCCCAGCAGGGGACTCACGAGAGGCAAGCATACATTGATATTTCTCTCCCTCTCTTCTTCCCTTCCCTTCTAAAGATAAATAAAGAAAATCTTTTTAAAAATACTTTAAAAAATAAGATATGCTAGTATAATAGAAAGGAAACAATTATAGGCCCAAAATTCTGGCCTGGGGATTAAGAGAAGCTGGCAAGGAATCAGATGTTATTTACAGCAACTACGTTTCAGAAGCAAGTAAATTAATATGGTTCAAACTTGCTGATTGGGAGTGTCTGGTGAAATATCCAGATGGAAAAATCTAGGCCTTGTTTGACTGGATGATTCTAGAGCCCAGGAGAAGATTCTGGACTACAGTCAGATGTGACAGTCAGCTACAATGTTCTCCTAAAGACATTGAAGGACATGGGACTGCTACAGAGAGTGTGGAAAGAAACAAGGGAAAGGTTCCAGAAGAATATTACAGGAATAAAAAGGAGAGGCACTGAATGAGACTGAGACCAAGCAATGAGATAAGAAGGAAAAGAGTTAGCATCACGAGTGTCACAGAGGGAGCCAAATCGAGAAAGGAATTTCTTGAAAGGAGCCTGTGGTCAATTTTGTCAAATGCATGAGGGCCAGAGGAAGCTGAGAAAAAAATTAGAAAAAGTCATTGGCCTTGTTGAGAGTAGGTTCAGGAGCTTCAGGGAGGCAGGGTAGCCATTGTGAAAAGCTAACACCACCAAAAGCCTTAAGAAAGAAGATTCAAAAGAAGGTCTCCCATTTCCCAGTGGGTGATCCTTTCACTACACTGCTTTGCAACATGAACCTTAAGCTTGGCAAAAAAAAAAAAAGAAAAGAAAAAGAAAAAAGAAAAAAAAAAGAAAGAAAGAAAAGCAACAGTTCATACCTTTTCTTGTTCTCCCTCCAGTTAGTTCTTCTAGCCTATCTATCATTCCTCATGAAGATACAACACTCCTCCTTCCTAACTGATCTGTAATAAACTCTTGCTTTCCATGGGGAAAGTGGCAAGTGGATGTTTTCAAGGTTATTGGGCAGCCCACTTTCCCTAGCAAACTGACATTCACTTTCCTGTGCCTATACAAGGCCCCAGGGGGCCAAATTCACATGTGAAGAGAGAAATTGGCAGCAACAGCATTGATGGAGAAACAGCTTTTCCTCTTGTTTTCATACAGGCATAGTCTACACAGCCTAGGTGGGCTATAAGGGAGGACAGAGTAATAATCTGGCAAACTTGGGCAGTGTAAAGTCCAAATCTATCCACTCAGGCCCCCAGACAAAGAAAAAACATTTTCCCTGACTGTGCCAAGTTCTTTCCATGCTCTGGGATCTAAGCCTGAGGGATTCATGGATCCCAAATGCTGGCACTGCCAAGTTGGCATGGGATTATTTGAGGGCTCTGCCCAATAGAACATTGGACTCGATCCTCCCAACTTTCTGAGTCCTCCATGGCACTAAGAGACTGGGAAGGAACACTTCCTCTGTGAAGCCACTAGGGGACTGACTGTTTAATGCACTACATTGGTAATGCAGTGTCTGGGGTCTGGCGAATGTAAATTCACTGGCAAAGGATCTAGACACTATGGTGATAGGTGATTTAGCAAAGCATAGCCAGTTATAATGCTGCACTTAATTACTTCATTCATTGGCTTCACCTACTAACTGGCTCCAGCCAGTTCTAGTGGAAGAAGATATTCTCATCAATAGGTTGCTTCCCTTGGATTACCTCTTCTAGGAACCTGAATCCAGACTTTTAAAGTAAAACAGAAGAATGATTTCTAGTATTTCTCCTATAAAAGGGGCCTAGACTGTGAGGCATATAGATTCTTCTCTCCAAGTCCAAGTCACTGGTTAGATAACTGGCAACTCCTTCAGGCCAGGAGGAAACTTGGAGTTTCAGAATCTTTTATTTAAAATAACTTATCTCCTTAAGTTTCTTTGGCCCTTCTATGTTCTACTACTACAACTTCTCAGTTGGAGAATGTGACAGTTCTGTGAGAAAGGCACCCATTTTTAGCATGACCACATCTATTCATGAAAGAATAAAGGCTTATGGGGCTGCTAACACCCAGCCATAAAAACAGATTATCCCCCAGTATTTACTCTTGTTCTCCTTCTTGTTTTTGTCTGCTCCCACCCAGAAAGTTCATAATAATAACAATATTGGAGACGATCTGAGAAATTTTCCTCTTTCAAAGCTGACACAAACCTTGGCAGGCCAGTAATGTATTCAGCAGCTACCTAGTCAGTGATGCAAAATGGTCCCTAGGTTCAAGGCTATGATACATTAGAATATAATTTGGCTGGAACTTCTCTCTCTATTAAGGAGAACAAATGCATTTTTGAATGACTTGAAGAAGAGGTCATGCTATTATTTATGATGGGTAAACTCAAAGAAGGTCAGAAAGGAGACCCAGTTCAGATAAGCCCCTGGAAAGTATATATGCTCTTTCAAATCTAATCCTATTTTTGAGGTCTCTCTTCACTTCCAGAGCAGGAAACTTGGCTGCCATCTGACAGATTGATAGGAAATTTCAGACAACTTCTGAATCTCTTGGTGTCCACCCCAGTAACTCCATCTGTAGAGTATGGAAATTGCCATCTACCTCAGGCTATGAGGGTCATTGAAAAGTTGTTATTTCTGCTGCTATTGTTGTTGTGGTTGTTCATTTCTCAAAAGGCTAGAATATAACCAATTTCTGAGAGCTACAAGATAGCTGGGCAACATGAATTTTCTTCCTAAGCATGTTACAAAGATGCCTGTTTGCTTAAAACTTTGTCATCTTTTCATTCCTCCCCCTTCTCTGTTTTATACACAGGTTCATATCCACAAAAGAACTAACTTAAGTTCTTTACTAAGGAGCTCAAGTTCCTAATTCTCACAACCAATCAGGCAGTGTATTTAGAGAGAAGGCAAATATGCTTTAGATATCCTTAGCCAAATCCTTCCAAAATAGTGCTTAATATTGCATTCTACTTGGATCCTACCCTTTCCTAAATAAACTGGGTTAGAGCAGGATTGTGAAAATTGTATAATGACATTAAAAAAAACAATCTCACTTCTTCTGACAAGCTCCGAGTACATTGTTAGATATCGTGACTAAAAGTCCATATTTTTTTCTTGTGTTCACATATTTTTGCTCATGTGCTTTAGGTTGAGCAAGCTTCCGAGTCTAAGTCACAGCAATCATCATTGGTGTTCATTGGTAGAAACCAAGTGCGCAGATGAGAGCCAGGTTTAGCCCACTCTATGAACAGTCTCATAGTCCTCAGAGCAAGTCTTGGCTGTACATCCTTCAGCCTCTGCACCAAGTTTCTTTTGCTTGAGAAAGAGTCACAGTCCATCTGCTGTGAAAATACACGAATACAAAACCATCCCCCGTTTCATTAGAATTAGTCCCCACCAGGATACAGCAGCCCTTTCATCTTTCAGTTGAGGAATGAATGTTGTAATTGTAGATCGAGCTTCTGAGTGAGGCCTTTCCCAGGCAATAAATGGAGTCAACCTTGGCTCCAGGAAGCCACTGGGCCAGAAGTGCCCCAGTAAGTTCTGTACCCAACACAAAAACAATATATGCCAATTCTTAGCCTACCTTCTGTTATGCCGTTTTTCCTCCCCATTGGGTGAGTTTGGGTGGTAAGAAGTAAAGGCTTGAGTATGGTGAGATCACTAACCACTTCCAAATATCCAGCACATCTGTACCAGCCCATGCCACTAAATTTGCCTCGCTGCATCTTCCTCATAGCCAGTATTTTCAAAGTTAGTTTGTGAATGATCCTAAAGAGTCAGGCTGACTTCATGAGGTCTTGTATTGATTTTTTTAAAATAATGATCAGGTATTATTAATTCTGCAACTAGAAAAAAATTAGATGCTCTGACATTTTACATGACTTTCTTCCAGGCATGGGTATGACTAAAGAGATTAAAGGAGAGCAAAATTTAAAACTGAGTCTCATTGTGTCTATGTAAGATTTCTCTGGAAGGGTCTCAAAACCTTCATGATCGTGGTTATCTCTGGAAGAAGAATTGAGTGCTAGAGAAAGAGATGTCACTAAAGTGCCCATCATCAGTGGAACAGGAGGAAGAGGAGGAAGGTAGTATAGTTTTCAGAGAGATACAATTTTATTTTTAGACACTTCTAATTTAAAACATAGGCAAAACTCCTCCCATTGCATTTTTTTTAAATCAATCTACTGAGATGGCTATTGAGAAAGATAAACTTTAATAATCAGTCTAGGATACTGTCTCATCAATCTATTTTTTAAAATGTCTCATCAACCTATTTTGTTCTCTCCCTTTCCTTTTTTTTAAAGATTTTATTTACTTATCTTTAGAGGGGAAGAGATGGAGAAGAGAGGGGAAGAAATATCAATGTATGGTTGCCTCTCGTGGGTCCCCTGCTGGGAACTGGCCTGCAACCCAGGCATGTGCCCTGACTGGGAATCAAACCACGATCGTCTGGTTCGCAGGTCCGCGCTCAATCCACTGAGCTACACCAGCGAGGGCTCTCCTGTTCCAATATGGTCTTTAACAGTCTCTTTTTTCCCTGTTGGACTCATCCATAGAAAATACACAAGGTCTCCCATTTGTAATGTTGGTTATTTAAATGTGATCTTTTCTTTCTTCACTCTAGCCACTCTTTCCTTTAAGTAAGTTTGTTTTGCAACTTTCTCAATCATTCTTATGGTTTTGTTTATTTAATTCATCTATCTTTTCTTTCCTCTGTAATAACATTTATTGAGCACTGACTATATTTTCTCTTTAATTTTGTTTATTAAGTGCCTAAGTACTTTGTGCACAGTATCTCATTTAACCTTCAGAATAACCTTATAAAGTACTATTATTATCTCAATTTTGCAAATTAGAAAGTCAAATATTAGGCAGATGAAGTAACCTGCCCTTCTCCTCACAGCAACCCAGCAAGAACCCACATGCTCAGGTTGTAAAAGTGTTATTCTTTCTCACCTCTTAATATTTTGATTCAAATTCCTTTCTTTTCAAATTTCTGTTCATTATCTAATGCCCTTAAATGATTCACCTTTTCCTGTTTTCTTCAATATTCCATTGTCTCTGTGGCACCATCTTTTATTTTCTTTGCTCAGGTCCAAAACACAATTAGGGAATTATTTCCAGAGCCTCCTTTCCTGCCTCTCAGAGGTGTAGGAGAGCACAGCCATGGTAACAATCACTCTGGCTCCATACTCTTTGGGAGAGGGTAATTTCCTGCTTATTTCACTATGACACTTAGTGAAATGCTCATCCTTGTCTGTGCTTGAAAATAGTGCTTGTTGGGGGGTGGACTGGGATGGGAGTAAATGACAGAAAACTTTACTTGAATAACAATTAAAATTTAAAAAAAAAAGAAAAAGAAAATAGTGCTTGTCCCTAATGTTAGGTGGCTTGTTATCAAGTATTTTAATAAGGTAATGAGAAGAGAGGAATTGTGTTTGACTATACATTAGGGTCTAGCTGGTGTTGTAAGTTAATAGAATAGAAACCTTTTCAATGAAATGTAACCTTTATACTTGAGAGGAATGCAAATAAAATCCTACTATGAACAAATACTTCTATTTTTAATTCCAAAATATGAAGCTTGGCAAAAATATTAAGCATAAAAGAGCATCAGGTTATTGAGTGGCTCTTGTTCTATTCTCATCATTATACTTCTGTGGGGGTTGTAATTATTATTATCCTCATATCACTATTATTATTATTACATAATGGGGGAGAGGAAATTGAAGTAAAAATATTAAGCCTCTAAAAATAAAACCTATTTAAGTCTTGCCCCCTACCCTTGCACCTTCTGAATTATGGATTAAAAAAAAAATCAGTGGGTACTGGAACAAGAGAAAAACATTTGTAGCTAAAATTCATGTTCAAAAGGCTAAACTGAAAAAAAAATACTTTTTACTAAGATAAATAGGCATTTGAACAAAGATGCACAGGCTTAGCCTCCCCTGCGTCAGAAGTCTTGGCCCCGCAGAGCCTATGGCAGAGCTGTTCAACTGTGTGACATCACTGCTTCGCAGGTAATAGGTGGAAATGAATTCATTGCATGGGATCTATGACCAGAAATTCATCCCAGCCCCTCCCGCTTGCCCATCCCTTTCATAACAGCAGGCCAAGTTTGTATAGCACCTCTGTGTTGCTCAGCCTGTGTGTTTAACGCATTCATTAAACAGGAGACTGGAGATGGTTTCCTATGTTTCTCATTATTTAAAAGAACAAGTTAATCTCTTTGGGAGGCAGTAGGAGAACTGAAAACCACATGATCCTCTTAAATAGTTCTTTGCCTGGTCCTCCCTTGTTGACAGGTTTGCTTTCATAATTTTATTGTCCTGGCTTTGAAGCAAATTTTAGAGAGGTAGAGTGTGTTGATGAAAGGGTAGGAATGAGGAGAAAGAAGATGAGGCTGGGAAGAACCTAGGGGGTGGAAGAGAGAAATCCAGCCATCTGAAAGACGGCCAGAGTTTTATCAGATCTACCTCCTTCCCTCCTCGAGTGCCTATCGTATCGCACAAACTGCTCCTGAAGAGCCCTCCATTTACCCTCTCTCCTAATTAAATGTGCACTTCATTAATGTAAATTGGGGGTTTAATGCTCTTGTTGAAATTCTGAAGAAAGTGCTATGGCCTTGCGAAATGCTTAAGCATCATTGCAAATTAGATTAGGGACCAAGAAAGGCAGTAAAATTAGAATGATAATGGCGGATGTGGCTTCCTGACAGGCATGACTATTCAGGGATCAATGGCATGGAGAACGGTTTCCCGAGCCGAAAGTGAAAGGCAGGGACAAACGTCAGCCTACAGATGTGGCTTTTGGAAGCACTTTCAATTAGTTTAATTTGGTAAATGGTGGGGATTTAGAGTCTCTCGGCCAGTCATACAAGACAAGAATACATTGAAATGTTTTTCACTTTTTAACATAAAATAGAATTGGCTTTAGATTTGCATTTCTCGAACAAGAAGATGAAGAGGGGCGGGGTGGGGGGTGGAGGGGGCAGGGAAAGTTTCCAAAGTGTTTCACCAATTCTGCTTTTGAAAATGGAAATGACTTTTATAAGGTTGGACTGATGCCTTCCAAACAGTGCGAAAGGAGAGAGTAAATGTACTCTTTCTGGTTCTTAGGGAGGCCTTAAATCCTGAACAGCCCAGTATGTACTGAAAGATGTGATCAAAACCTGGGGGTGTTGGGGTACGGGCTTAGACACTGAAAGACGCTCAAACTATTCATCATTTCTCACTATAAATATGCTCTTTCTTTTAAAAAATGAATGTTATCTCTCAGTTACAGGACTCCTGCTCTCCCAACCCCCCAAAATTTAATCATGTATTTAAGGATATCACGAAAGAGGAATATTCCTAAACCTGCCCCACAAGTAGTCACTCAAGCACACGTGCTTGAGGTTCTGTTCTGAAAGCGTCGACGTGCACCTCACTCGGTGGACACGCTTGACCTCACTTGCTTCGTGTGAAGTGCTGCTCTTCCTTTTTGTTCCCTCCTGCTAATTCCACCCCATCCTCAAACCACCGGTGTCTTCACTGGAAAATAAATCGGCAATAATATGGTGACGGGGGAAACGTTTACAGGCAGGTCAGCTTCTGTATGCAAAGACCTCCTTCAGATTTGCAGATTTTGACTTCAGGTCCCTCCTTGTCTTTCCAGAAACCGGTCAAGCTCGAGTTGGACCTCCTCCCTGAAGGCGCCTGCATCTTTCATTGGTGAAGAGGAAGGAGATGATGCGTCAGAAACTACGGTAAATATTACCAAATCCCTAGTGACTCCCAAAGTCTGTTCAACTTCATGAACCCACGCAGGGATTCACCTCCCAAAGCCATATGTTCCTTTTACGGATTCACCAAATGTTTGCTATCAGACTTTACCTCGAACGCTTGGGAAGCTGATATTGCAAGTCAGCAGCAAGCATGCAACAAACAAACCCACACAGAAAGGGGAGAGTCAGTGCCCAAAAGGAAGGACAGTTATCTCCAGATGTAGTGAAAATGAACCAGGGTAGAGGTAAGCCCATGACATAGTTTGCCTTGTAAATAATTTAGTGTCTAAGATTTCTCGGTTCATCGTGAGGATGGTAGCATAGCATTGGTATTATAAGCAAATCCA
Source organism: Carollia perspicillata (assembly GCA_004027735.1). Taxonomy (NCBI): domain Eukaryota; kingdom Metazoa; phylum Chordata; class Mammalia; order Chiroptera; family Phyllostomidae; genus Carollia; species Carollia perspicillata. Next base: position 117,468 of record PVKM010000023.1, read on the forward strand.
CAATTTATGGGCTTCATAAGGCCCATTTCATAAAGGCTACTTATCCAATGATGAAGTGTAAAAAGAAAAAGAAAAGCCAAGTAAATTATTCCAAAGCAGTCAATGCAAATAATAGTAATACCTAATAATATTTATATAGTACTTTGCTGTTTTCTAAAAACTCAGACAAATCCAGTAAATTATTTAATCTATAGCAAAATCTTCTGAGGTATAAAAGAAATTAATGGTTCCTCCTATTTTATAAATGAGGAAAATAAGGTTCAGAGGTGACTGGTTACTTTCCCAAAGACACGGAGAGGCAGAGGAGAGAGTAAACAAAAGTGTTCTTTTTTTAAATTTTTATTTATTATTTTTTAATTTTATTTTGTTGTTGTTTAAGTACAGTTTTTTGTCTTTTACACCCATCCCAGCTGACCCATCCACCCTCCCAGTCTCCCTCCCATACCTGCCCACCCTAGTTTTTCTCCATGTATCCTTTATATTTCTTCCTGTAAACCCTACCCCTTTTCCCCTGAAATTCCCTCCACTCTCCCCTCTGGTCACCATCAGCCTGTTCTCTATTACAGTGTCTTTGGTTATATTTTGCTTGTTTGTTTGTTTTGTTGTTTAGGTTCCTGGTAAAGGTAAGATTATATGATATTTGTCTCTCACCACCTGGCTTATTTCACTCAGCATAATGCTTTCCAGTTCTATCCATGCTGTTGCAAAGGATAGGAACTCCTTTTTTCTTTCTGCTGCATAGAATTCCATTGTGTAAATGTACCATAGTTTTTCGATCCATTCATTTACTGATGGGCACCTAGGTTGCTTCCAACACTTGGCTATTGTAAATTGTGCTGCTATGAACATTGGGGTGCATAGGTTCTTTTGGATTGGTGTTTCTGGGTTCTTAGATATAATACTAGCAGTGGACCTGGCAGGTCAAAAGGCAGTTCCATTTTTAGTTTTCTTAGAAAATTCCATACTGTTTTCCATAGTGGTTGTACCAGTCTGCACTCCCACCAACAGTGCACTAGGGTCCCCTTTTCTCCACATCCTCTCCACAATTTGTTCTTTATTTCTTTCTTTATGATGGCTATTCTGACTGGTGTAAAGTGGTATCTCACTGTGGTTTTAATTTGCATCTCTCTGATGGCTAGCAATATTGAACATCTTTTCATGAGTCTCTAGATCCTCTGATGTCCTCCTTGGAGAAGTGCCTGTTCAAGACTTTTGCCCATTTTTTAATTGGGTTGCTTGTCTTCTTAGAGTGGAGTCATGTAAATTCTTTATATATTTTGTATATTAAACCCTTGTCTGAGGTATCATTGGCAAATATATTTTCCCATATGGTTGGTTCCCTTTTTATTTTAATGCTGTTTTCTTTGGCTATGCAGAAGGTTTTTACTTTTATGAGATCCGATTTGTTTATTTTTCCCTTTATCTCCCTTGCTCTAGGGGACATATCAGTAAAAATGTTGCCGTGTGAAATATCTGAGATTTTCCTGCCTATGTTCCCCTCTATGACTTTAATGGTGTCAGGGATTATATTTAAGTCTTTTATCCACCTTGAATTTATTTTTGTGTATGGTGTAAGTTGGTGCTTGAGTTTTGTTTTTTTGCATGTAGCTCTCCAGCTCTCCCAACACCATTTGTTGAAGAGACTATTTTTACTCCATTTTATGTTGTTGCCCCCTTTGTCAAATATTAATTGACCATAGAGACTTGGGTTTTGCTCTTCTTTCTCAAAATTGCAGTAGCTATTCAGGGTCGTTTATGGTTTCATGTAAATTTTGAAGTGTTTGTTCTATGTCTGTGAAATAAGCCATTGGTACTTTAATAGGTATTGCATTGAATCTGTAAATTGCTTTGGGTAGTATGGACATTTTGATGATGTTAATTCTTCCAATCCATGAACATGGTATATGTTTCCATTTGTTTGTGTCTTCCTTGATTTCTTTCTCCAGCATTGTGTAGTTTTCTGCATATAGGTGTTTTACCTCCTTCTTAGGTTTATTCCTAGGTATTTTATTTTTTCTTGTTGCTATATCAAATGGAGTTTTTTTTCTTGATTTCTGCTTCTGCTGTTTCATTATTGGTATACAAAAATGCCTTTGATTTCTGAATATTGACTTTGTATCCTGCTGTTTTGTCAAATTCATTTATTAGATCAAGCAGTTTTTTGGCTGAGTCTATAGGATTTTCTATGTACACTATCATGTCATCTACAAACAGTGACAGTTTTGCTTCCTCCTTTCTGATTTGGATGCCTTTTATTTCCTTTTCTTGTCTGCTCGCTGTGGCTAAAACTTCCAATACTAGATTGAATAGAAGTGGTGAAAGTGGACAACCTTGTCTTGTTCCTGATCTTAGTGGAAAAGGTTTTAGTTTCTGCCCATTAAGTATAATGTTGGCCGTAGGTCTCTCATATATTACCTTTATTATGCTGAGGAATGCTCCCTCTATTCCCACTTTGCTGAGTGTTTTTATCATAAATGCGTGCAGTACCTTATCAAATGCTTTTTCCACATCTATTGATATGATCATGTGTCTTTTGTCTTTGCTTTTGTTTATGTGATGTATTACATATTCTGATTTATGAATGTTGAAGTATCCTTGCATCCCTGGGATGAATCCCACTTAGTCATGGTGTATGATCTTTTTAATGTATTGTCGGATGTTGTTTGCCAATACTTTGTTGAGGATTTTGGCATCTATATTCATCAGCAATATTGGCCTGAAGTTTTCTTTCTTTGTTGTGTCTTTATCTGGTTTGGGGATTAGGATGATGCTGGCTTGATAAAAAGAGTTTGGGGGTATTTCATCATTTTGGATTTTTTGGAATAGTCTGTGAAGGAGAGGGGTTAGCTCTTCCTTAAATGTTTTGTAGAATTCTTCTGTGAAACCATGTGGCTTTTGTATGTCAGGAGTTTTTTGATTACTGCTTCAATTTCATGTGTTGTTTGTGTGTCAGGAGTTTTTTGATTACTGCTTCAATTTCATCTGCTGTTTTGGGTTTGTTCAGGCTTTCTGCTTCTTCTTCATTCACTTTTGGAAGATTATATTTTTCTAGAAATTTGCCCATTTCACCTAGGTTTTCAAATGTCTTGGCATACGGTTCTTCATAGTACTTTCTTACATCTTTTGTATTTCTGTGGTATCAGTTTTAATTTCTCCTCTTTCATTTCTGTTTGTGTTTATTTGGGTCTTCTCTCTTTTTTTCTTGATGAGCCTGCTTAAAGGCTTTTCGGTTTTGATTATCTTTTCAAAGAACCAGCTCCTGGATTCATTGATCTAGGATTGTGCTTTTACTCTCTATGCCATTTAATTCTGCTCTGGGCAGAATTATTTCCTTCCTTCTAATTGCTCTGGGCTGTCTTTGATGTTGTTCCTCGAGTTATTGTAGGCGTAGGGTTAGGTTGTTTGTTTGAAATGTTTCTATCTTTTTTAGGTAGGCCTGTATCACTATGAACTTCCCTCTCAGGACTTCTTTTGCTGTATCCAGTAAGTTTCGGTTGTTATGAGTTCATTTTCATTTGTTTCCAGAAACTTTTTTATTTCTTCACTAATTTCATTCTTAAGCCATTTATGGTTTAATAGCATGCTATTCAATGTCCATGATTTTGAGTATTTGGGGGTTTTCCCCTTAGGGTTCATTTTTAGTTTTAGTCCCTTGTGATCCAGAAAATGCTTGGTATGATTTCAATTTTCTTGAATTTGTTGAGGCTTGTTTTGTGACCTATCATGTGGTCTATCTTTGAAAATGTTTCATGTGCATTTGAAAAGAATGTGTATTTAGTTTCTTTGGGAGGAAGGGGTCTATATATATCAGTTAAGTCCATTTCATCTAGGGCATTATTCAGTTCCACAATATGTTTGTTGATATTTTGTTTGGAAGATCTGTCCATTTTTGACAGTGGGGTGTTAAAATCCCCTACTATAATTGTTTTGCTATCAATATCTTTCTTGAAGTCCTCTAAGATTTTCTTTATGTATTTGGGTGCTCCTATGTTGGGTGCATATATATTTACAATGTTTATGTGTTCTTGGTGGATTACTTCCCTTGAGTATTATGAAGTGACCTTCTGGGTCTCTCTTTATGGTCCTTTTTTTGAAGTCCATTTTGTCTGATATGAGTATTGCTACCTCAGCTTTTTTTTCCTGTCCATTTCCTTGGAAAATTTGTTTCTAGCCCTTCACTTTAGGTCTGTGTAGATCTTTTGTTCTGAGGTGGGTGTCTTATAGGCAGCATATGTGTGAATCATGCTTTCTTATTTATTCCGCTATTCTATACAAAAGTCTTCTTTCTAATAACTTCAATATTGCAAAACTGATAGATGATTATTAAGGGAAATATTTCAAATAATACAGAAATGTATACAGAATAAATTAAAACACATACCAATGATTAGCAGAAATATTTTGCAAATATATTTTGATATATATTTCTTTTTATTGAGAGATAATATTAATAATGATGATAATAATAGCTAACACACATTCAGTCCTTATGAACCAGGCACTGTCCTTGGATCTTGAATATTTGTATTTACTCCTTACAACAACTCTCTGAGGTTAACTCACAAATGATCTGAGGTAACTTACAAATGAAGAAAATGAGGCTTGGGGAAGTTAAGTAATTTGTCCAAATGCACACAGCTATGAATATTACTTGCAAAAAATATGATCTTATTGATCTAAGTAGGTCCTTGCTCTTTCACACAATATATTATGAACAGCTTTCCATGTATCTACCTCATCATGTTTCACAGCTACATGTATTTCACTATATGCAAGTACCATAAGTAATTAATAAATCCCTACTGATGGACTTTAGGTTGCTTTTAGTTGTTTTTTGTAAACATTGCTGTGATGAAAAAGCATGAGCACAGTTTCTTTCATGGTAAGCCAAGGATCTCTTTAGGATTAATTTCCAACATAAGATTTAGAGCAAAACTTAGATTTTCTAACTCCTGATTACACATGCTTGCCTTCACTCCACTCCCTCTTATGTAGCCTCCATAATGGATAGATTGCATGGTAGGCAAAAATAAATTTACAGTTGTGAGGACACAAAACACAGAGTTTATTCTTGTATTATTATTTATTAATTATTGTATTATTTTCCATATGAACAACTGTAAACCTACTTTTTCCCCACCCTTTATAAACTCAATAGCTGTTGGCTGGAGGTTTTTAGATTTTTCACAGAGTTGGCAAAGTGTGTTCCCAATTTGTGATTATCACTTCATATAAACACATCTCTAGGATACTTCTGCCTTTCTAGGCACTCAGAGAATTGTCTGTAAGTGCAGTCCAGACCCCCAAACAGCAATGGATGACAATGCAATGAGATGAGACAGAACTGTCATTTCCTTTCTTCCTGTCATTCCCCAAACACTTGACTGGATACCAAGGAAACATGTCCAATATGATAGAATCTACACCCTCAAGCAAAACAGACACAAAGGAGACACAGAAAATAAAAAGGTAAGTACAAAGGAGTGTGCTAAATGCTATGCTATAAATATTCACATGATTCTTACATGGCAACCAAGTTGTGCATGCAGCCCAGACTGGTGAACTCAGAGAAGGCCTTCCCAGCAGAGGAGATATCTGGGACATCCTGAAGGATGAGCTGCAGTTGCCCAGGCAAGAGAGCCTGAATGGACATTGCAGGCAAAAAGTTCTTGTTTGGGATCCTTCTGCATACAGCAGTCTTCTCTAGACCCCATGACCACTCTTTCTCCTGACCCTTTCGGGCTAAAAGGTGAGTGATAATGGTTTTTCTACCTGCTAACCTCAGGATACAGGATTATCCTGTTTTCATTTTTCAAAATCCTGCATAGCCCATTTAACTCTCTTCCAATTACACAGCTTGAGTATGAAATCTGTTTCCTGTCAAGACCCTGACCATTCAATGCATGATCATAAAAGACTGAATTCAACTCAACAGATTTCAGTCTTTCCCACCCCCTGCCTTGACCCTTACCCCAAAGCCTATCTGAGGAGCCAAGAAAGCAAATCTTAGCTCCAGAAGAAATGCATAACACCCCAGGTTGGCACTGTTCCCTTGTTGGCACTAAGATCTTAATGGAATATTTCTCTTCTGGCACCAGTTAGAAATGTTCAATTCCATTTCACTTTAATTTGCAATAAATGTGCCTAATTTCATTCTTAATTTCCTAAATAGATTGATTTGGCATAGTGACTTTGCCAGCTCAGAGGTTAAATTCCTGATTGAAAATGCTAATATGGAATTCATTTTCTCAAACACTGATTCTCTGATTATGTGAAACTACTCTTGTTTAGATAAGATTCAGAGAACTGCAGAGATGGGAGGTTCAGTAGACAAGAGCCCAAATGGCTCAGCAAAGTTAAAGGTCTTACCCAACAAGAAACAGATTGATATCATCTTTCCCCTTTTAGAAACTGAATTGCCTGATTGAGGCAACTGCTGTTTGCATTGGAAAAGTATTGACTCCTAAGAATGATCCTTTGTATTTTGTGAGACTCTTCCTCCCTTGGCAGTGAAACTACTTTGAGATACAGTCTCAGTTTTAGTTATCATGTCCTAGAAGGAGGTTTTAAAAAGGAAAACAAAAGAACAGCCCTAGAGACAGATAGCAGTTTTTCCTTATCTGGAACATGAGTGGCACAGAGAAGGGAGAAGGAAAATTACTTTTATGAGTTAATTTGTAACTGGTGACATTTATAGCATTTGAATTTATTATCTAGTGTTTAAAAAATAAATCAGTTTATTTTAAAGAGGAAAAAAGAAGTAACCGTTGGATTCTGTTTAGTAAGGAGATATTGCCCATCTACTATAAGTTATAAAACATCCTAGGCATTGCAAAGGATATAAGGTAACTAAGGCATGGTTCCAGACCAGTCAGCTGTTCAGTGGAAGAGACAAAAGTGTACAGAAACAATGATAGTCTAGCAGGGAATGTGTGAAGTCACAGAACAGAGATGGAAGGAGAAGCATTTCAACTCAGTGTATCTGAGTTGCATATTAATGGATAAAAATCTGGGAAGGATGCACCAAGTGGGATAACTGCCAGCAAAAGCTTGACAGGGGAAGTTAAGAAGGATATGAACAACTGGGTTCTGCTCACACTACAACAGGTGAGGATAAGTGATGGCTCCCAGTCCCTTCCAATGCACAGCCAGAAGGACAGCTTTCGTTTTCCACGAAAGTCCTGTTTGTAATAATTATGCCTTACATGAGCATGACATTTTAGTCTTTGAAAGATCTTCTCAAAAACCTATTTCCTTTAACTTTACAATAATGTATCCTGCTATATAGTTTAAGAAACCAGCTAAGAGAGAACAGCAGACGTGAATGGGTTTTTAAAGGAAACTATCATTTATATATGAGAAAACTGAGGCCTAACAAGGATATGTGACATTTAGTTAGAAACAGAGCCAGAAGTTCCTGAAATTATTTGCCTCATAAGTATGTCTTCCAGCAAATGCCACCTCAATCTGCATGGAATAATTTAGAAGCACAATAAAGTAGCATTTGATGTGTACCCTTGTGTTCTGCCTACACACAGAAATAAGTATATACACTTCAAATGTTCATATCTATCCATAACCTAGAAATATAATAGAAATGATTATCTTATCTTAGCAACTAGAAATGACTACGGCTATCTTAGTGTTACCAAGGTTTTTTTGTTTTGTTTTGTTTTGTCCTGCTTGTTTTTTGTTTTGTTTCATTTTTGGTCATATATCTACTGTTATTCACCCAGAATTTCCTTGCCTTGTGTGTGATTGTGTCTGAGTATAGCTGTAGACTGTGTAGGAGAAAGGGAACTCTAACCATGAGGCAACTCAGAGGTTTGCCTAGTTACTGCATTCTCTACCATCATCCAGAGAATACTCTAACAGGAGGGCTATTAAGTGTTTGGAGGTGTTGTTTTTATTTTTATTTTTATTGTTGATCAAGTACAGTTGTCTCCATATTCTCCCCACCACTCGCCCCCACTCCAGCCATCCCCATCTCCCACCCTCAGTCCTACCCACCTTTGGCTTTGTCCATGGGTCCTTTATACATGCTCCTTGATGACCCTTCCCTCTTCCCCCCCCATTATCTCCTCCCACTTCCCTTCTGATTACTGTCAGTTTCTTCTCCATTTCAGTGTGCCTGGTTATATTTTGCTTGCTTGTTTGTTTTGTTGATTAGGTTCCACTTATAGGTGAGATCATATGGTGTTTGTCTTTCACTGCCTGGCTTATTTCACTTAGCATAATGCTTACCAGTTCCATCCATGCTGTTGCAAAAGGTAAGAGCTCCTTCTTCTTTCTGCTGCATAGTATTGCATTGTATAAATGTAGCATAGTTTTTTTATTGTTCTTAAAAGAGAAAAATTATATCTTGGCTATTGTAAATAATGCTGCAATGAACATAGGGGTGTGTATATTTTTTTGAATTAATGTTCTTATATTTTATGGATAATTTCCCATAGTGGAATTGCTGGATCATATGGTAGTTCTATTCTTAATTTTGTAAGGACTCTCCATACTGTTTTCCATAGTGGCTGAACCAATTTAATAGAAATGTATACCAACAGTGTACCAGCATTCATTTTTCTCTCAAACCTCTCCACTAGTTACCTCTTGCCTTTTAGATGATAGCCACTCTAACAGGAGTAAGGTAATAATATCTCCTTATGGTTTCGATTTGCATTTGCAATGAATGAATAGATAAAGACTATGCTATGTGTGTGTAGAGACACACACACTGAAATACTATTCAGCAATAAAAAAGATGAAATCTTGCCGTTTGTGACATGGATAGACCTCAAATGCATTATGCTAAGTGAAATAAGTTAGATGAAAAAGACGATCCCATCTTATCTCACGCATAGGTGGAATTTTTTTTAATTAAACAAAAGAAAGCAAATTCATAAAGACAGACAACAGAATAGTGGTTACCATAGGAAATCAGGGGTGGGTGGAGGACAAAATAGATAAAAGGGTCAATTGTATGGTGATGGATGGTAACTAGACTTTTGATAGACTGAATTCTGGTTGTGAGCATGATGTACTTTATACAGATATGTCAGATTATAATGTTGCACACCTAGAACTTACATAATTTTATAAATGTTATCACAATTTTAAAAAAGAGAAATATCAAATACATATCAGAAGATAATCGATGCTATAAAGCTGCAAAGTTCGACAAAAGTAGCAGGCAACACAGCTGAAAGGGGACATTTATTCTTGAGTTTCCTGTATGTGACATGTAAGTAATTTTACTACTCACCCCTCACTACCCCTTCATGAAATGCATACCCTTCTCGCTTGCACCCCCAAACCCATACCCTCTGCATCTCTTACCTTTTAGAGAAGCTCCTGCTGTCCCAGCTGGGCCTCGATGATTAGGTGTGGCTCTATAGCTCACTCTCACTTATTCAGCTGTTAAAGCAGCTTAAACCCTCATAAGAACATTAACATTTGGGTGCCAATAACAGATTGACCTTTATTCATAAAGTGCAAATAGTTGGAAGTCGAACAGATTGGTTGCCAACGATCGCCTTTTATGTTCAGTTTAAGGCTTTGATTTCTCTCCCCTTTCTTCCTTTAATCTGACATTGCAGACTTGAACACAGTTTGCACTCTAAGTAAACAGGGCCAGGAGAGGCCTCTGCCTTTGTAGCACAGTTTGCTGGTGAGGAGGGAAGGAGATGAGACGTTGACTTTAAAAGATTTGCCTTCGGAATTAAACAATTTAAGAATAGATTGGAAACGCTCAAAACTGAATGGAGCTGTTGGAAGAGCTCTGAACTGAACTCAAACAAGAATCTTTTGCATACACTACTACTTATCTAAAATTGGCTATCTAGATGCCAAATGAGAATGTGAGGATTTATATGAACTCTCTTGAAAGTTTACTGCAGACCATACACAAAAGGGAAACTCAGAAACCCACTGAGCCTATGGATTTGAAATGCGACCACACTGCACTGCTTTGTTACACTTCCTAGCCAGCTGTCAGCATTTTAATTCTTAAGAGTATGAAGGGTGCCTGAATCCTTTAAACAAGTTTTGTTTCTTTAAAATATTCTATAGAAATATCTCTTATGCATAGGCTTTTAAAGAATCTCTAACATAGCATTCAGTTTTGGATTTTTTTTCTGATTTATCTTGACAATACTTCACTTTCAACAGCATAGCCTACACTTTATAACAAATGGAGAGTCTTTATAGCATTTTCATAGATAGCATGTGTAAATGCAAAGCTTTCCAGCAATCAACTGTGCCCATTTAGAAACAATAAAGTCCTTTGTGAGTCAACAGAATGAACACAGGAAATGGAAGGTACTATGCTCTCATGAATAAGGCTTGACTATATATGTATAAAGCAATTTTACATGAGTGTTGGTTCTGCGAGAGCTTTTGAATTACCTCGCAAAACTCCTAAATGTATTTTAGCAGCAAAGAAGTATTTCTGTTTGATCCAGACAGTTTAGCATTGTGTTATATATTAACAATTTTGGCTTTAGAATTAGGTAGATCTAGTTTTGTGCCCAGTCCTTATTTGAAACTCATTAGCTGTGTATCTTAGACAAGAAACTTGTCTCAAAGCCTCATTTCCGCCTCTGAAATTTACGGGCCATTATAGGTACCAGTCTCAGAGGGATGAGCATCCCAACGAGGCACTTAACACTTAGTAAGGGTACTTGACCCTTAGTAAGTATTCAGTGAAACTTAATTATTGTTATTTTTAATTTTAGATAGTGTTGATGCCATCATAGGTCTGTATGGAAAACATGACAAAAAGAAACAAAGTGCTTAACAACAGACCCATCCCTCACTTAACCACAATAAATAGAAATTGCTATTATTGTTGTTAAGACTTTACACTTTCTTGTGCATGAACTGTTTCACAGTCTCAAACTCCATTATGGTTGTCTTCAAGCATAAAACAGGTCTTCCACTTTTTTGCACCTCTTGGTGCTTTGATGCAGTATTCGATGCTGGGTGCATGCTTAATAAATGACTTTTTGATTAACTGTTTCTTCTCTTTTTTTGGAAAACACCTTCCCTGACACAAAAAAAATATTGGCATTATCTTTCACTCATTTTTCTTTAATCTATCTGTTTAATCTATTACTGAGTCCAATCATTTTTGCTTGAGAAAATGAGCTCTCCCAGTCTCTATTCATATTATCACCAGACTAACCCAGGTGTGCAACAGCCTTCTAATGGAGAACGTGTCCTTACAACCACTGCCCACCTGTTTCTAGACATCATGCATACAAACCAGTGCTGGGCAAATATTCCCCAAATTTCTGTCATGTCCCTTCCCAGGAATTCCTGCTGTGGCCTCCCTCTTCTTCCAGATGGCCCTAACAGTGATGTGGAAAGTTGCATAGTCAGAAAGGTTTAAGAAAAAAATAAGAATGTTATTTACAGTGCTTTGATTCAAAGTTTTTTTCCTGAACTGACAGTGCCATAAGGAGGACAAAGCCTTACCACATTTGGTAACTGGTTAGCCATTTTGCCAGCATGTACCTGATTTCAGCCTATGAGAGGGACAGTTTTACAACTCCAATAAGCAAAGATGGTGGTGATGGTGATGATGATGATGATGATGATGATGATGATATAATAATGATATTAATAATAATAATATAATAATAATATAATTTGATCAAAAATGAGCAAAGGGCCCAAACGGACACTTTTTCAAATAAGACATACAAGCAGCCAACAGATAGATACATGGAAAAGTGCTAACATCACCAGTCATCAGGGAAATGCACATCAAAACTATAATGAGATATCGGCTCACACCTGTTAGAATGACTATTATCCAAAAGATAAAAGCGTTGGTGAGAATGTGAAGAAAATGCAACCTCTGTGCACTATTGGTGAGAATCTAAATTGGTGCAGACATTATGGAAAAGAGTATGAAGTTTCCTCAAAAAATTGAAAATAAACTACCATATGATCCAGCAATATCACTTTCAGGTATATATCTGAATGAAATGAAATCACTATATTAAAGAGATATCTGCTGCAATGCATCGCAGCACTGATATTTACAATAGCCAAAACATAGAAATAGCTTGTGTGTCCATCAACTGATGAATCAATAAAGAAAATGTGATATATATGTATATTATGTGTGTATATATACATACACATACACAATGGAACATTATTTAGGCATGAGAAGAAGAAAATCCTACCATTTGCAACAATGTGGATGTACCTCTATGGTATTATACTAAGTGAAAGAAGTCAGGTAGACTTCTGTACAACAAATACTGTACGATCTCACATGTGGAATCTAAAATGCCAAACTCATAGAAATAGAGAGCAAACTGGTAGTTACCTGGGGCTGGAGGGATGAGAGAAATGAGCAAATATTTGCAAAGGGTACAAATTTCCAGCTATACAATGAATAAGTTCTGGGAGTCTAATATACAGCATGATGACTATAATTAACAATACTGAATTCTATACTTAAAATTTACTTAGAGAGTAAAACTTCAATGTTCTTACCACACATACAAAATTATGAATATTATAGAATATTTATTTTATAGATATTTAATATATGTAATTTACATATTATATATTTTATATATGTATATAAAATCATCACATTGTATACCTTAGATCTATGCAATGTTGTATATCAATTATAACTCAATAAATCTAGAATAAAAGAAGCTGTGGATGGGTACAAATAGTGAGCTAAGGCCTTTAAACCTCAGTTGCTGTCAATGCTGTTCCTATATATACACACACATACAAATAGAGTCTGTCCACAGGTATCCAGCCATGCACTATGAAAAATAATGATGTTTATTGAAGAAGATACAATATACATGAAACATTGTACATAGGACAATGACACCTCAGTCCCCTTCAAAGTAGACATATTGGGACCTCACACTGTTCTAATCACCATCAGCTGCCCTGTCATATTTTCCTGAATCTCATCGATGATCTGAAATCTCTTCCCTTTCAAAGGTTATTCTAGTTTTGGGATTAACCAGACATCACAGGGTTCTAAATCTGGGCTCTAGGGGGGACTGAGTCACCTGGGTGATTTGATGTTTCACAAAAAAACTCTGCAAAAAATTAAATGCATGAGTGGGTGTATTGTTGTGCTGAAACTACCAATCACTAGTTGCTTATGTTGTGATCATTTTTGTCATATTGCATCTCTCAACCAACAAAGAACATTGAAGTATTACTAACTGTTTGGCCTGAAGGGGCATATTTGTGATGGACAACACCTTCTCAATCAAAACACACAGTTAACATGATCTTTATCTTTCTGTGACTTTGCCACTCATTCTTCAGATGTAGAGAGCCAGGAGACCTCCATTGCATTGTCCCTGAATGCTTTCTGAATCATCTGGATAGTTTCAACAGGGAAATGTTCACACCTAATGCAAAATATGATGCACATTCATTGCTCTACTCACTCAGTCATTTTGAATGCAACAACCACACAGTACACATGCTCACTCATCAGCATCTACCACCCTCACCGACTACTACAGTGAAGTCATCATTGTTCACACATGCATATTCCAGTCCACTCTCCTTGGCTGCCAGGTTATATCAATGTCACATAAACTGTTCTCATTATATTAACAATGGCTGGACTTTATGTGTGTGTGTGTGTGTGTGTGTGTGTGTGTATACACACATATGTATATCTGGAGAATATATATATATTTGGAGAATATATATATATATATTCTTTGGATATATATATATCCAAAGTTTCAATGGATTACCAATATCTAATCTGAGAACAATCACAATAACTATAACTTTGTTTTAAAATCCCAAAACAAAAGACAGAAAATAAGGGAAGGTTAAAAACTACAAACAAACATAAAAACACACATAAACAAACACACATAAAAGCAGTGGCACAGGAAGCAAAAAGAAAAAATTAAGAATAGATTTAGATGATAAATTTTAGATTCCCAGGACAAGTCTAACTTTTCAAAAACCCTGGTGATACTCCAAGAGACAAAAGCTGGGGACAATGAAAAACTATCCTCTCTTTCGTGTCTCATGCCCACCATTCCCCAGATCCAATACTCATGCAAAATCAGGGCAAAGTGTTTATCTTCTGTGGAAACTCGTTTCTATTTAATTGTTTTTCTCACAGCTTTTCCTTCCATAGTCAGAGACTGTAATGCCAACTGGCTCTCAAGCCAAGTCATTTTAATGAGGGAAAGATTTCAAAAAGATTATGGATGGAACTTTAAATGTCTACTGAAATACACACAGAAAATTGTTCATTGTAAAAGAGAAAATGCTTTAAAAAGTATCTTTAAATAAATCCTGAATAACAGAGACTTGGCAGGCCTGGGGCTGTTACCCAGCCTTCCCTGGGAGAGTGGGCTTCTTACGTATTCCAATCTAAGTGTTCATGCTGACAGGAGCCCTTAATCTACATAGTATTGTTCAGTACTCATGAGAGTCTCATTAATTAGTAGCTGATGAGGTACAAAAGGAGTAAATTTTGTTTCAGTTTAATGATGACCTTCATTTTAATTTCATTCATTTGTGAAAACCTGAAAATTATATGGCTATCCCCAAACAATAGGGTTTTTAAAAGCTACTCTAGTCAGGCAAATTGCTTTAATTTCCTGCCCCTTTACTCCATGTAGAGCTGCAGGAACCTAATGTACTTCTGGGAAAAGAACTGACAAGAAAATGTAGGTTTTGGACTGTTAGGGAAATTTTGGCAGAGGATATATAGGAAAAAATCAAAGATTTTGGTTTCAATTTATGGAAGAACAAATTACATAAAAAGTCTGAAGATGACAAAAATACATTATTAGCATCATGAAAACAAAAAGCACTTAGTGTACCTAGGAGACCTTAAATAACCTGGAGATCAGTGCCTGGCACAGAGTATTTTTAAATAAATATCTGTTGAATAAAAGAAGAAAGGAAGGAAGAAAGGAAAGAAAGGAAAGAAAGAAAGAAAGAAAGAAAGAAAGAAAGAAAGAAAGAAAGAAAGAAAGAAAGAAAGAAAGAAAGAAAGAAAGAAAGATTCTTTAAATGCCATCTTACTCTCAGTCAACACTAGTATTTTCAGCCATAACATTTCTTCTTTTTTTATTTTTATATTAAATTTTTATTTATTTTATTTTAGTTGTTGTTCAAGTACAGTTTTCTGTCTTTTACTCCCATCCCATTCCACCCCCCCAGTGCTCCCCATCTCCCTCCGATTTCCATCCCCCCTTAGTTTTTGTCCATGTGTCCTTTATATTTGTTCCTATGATCCCTTCCATTTTTCCCCTGAAATTCCCTCCCCTCTCTCCTCTGGTTACTGTCATCCTGTTTTCTATTTCAATGTCTTTGGTTCTATTTTGCTTGCTTGTTTGTCTTGTTGTTTAGGTTCCTGTTAAAGGTGAGATCATATGGTATTTGTCCTTCACCACCTGGCTTGTTTCATTTAGCATAATGCTTTCCAGTTCCATCCATACTGTTGCAAAGGGTAGGAGCTCCTTTTTTCTTTCTGCTGCATAGAATTCCATTCTGTAAATGTACCATAGTTTTTTGATCCATTCATTTACTGATGGGCACCTAGGTTGCTTCTAGCACTTGGCTATTGTAAATTGTGCTGCTATGAACATTGGGGTGCATAGGTTCTTTTGGATTGGTGTTTCTGGGTTCTTAGGGTATAAACCTAGAAGTGGAATTGCTGGGTCAAAAGGCACGTCTATTTTTGTTTTCTGAGAAAGTTTCATACTGTTTTCCATAGTGGTTGTACCAGTCTGCACTCCCACCAACAGTGAACTAGGGTCCCCTTTTCTCCACATGCTCTCCAACACTTGTTTGTTGCTTTGTTTATGATGGCCATTCTGACCAGTGTGAAGTGATATCTCACTGTAGTTTTAATTTGCATCTCTCTGATAGCTAGCAATATTGAGCATCTTTTCATGTGTTTCTGGATACTCTGTATGTCCTCTTTGGAGAAGCATCTGTTCAAGTCCTTCGACCATTTTTTAATTGGATTTCAGCCATAACATTTCTAAATTTAGGTAAGCAGTGGATTCAATATACTGCTGGTACTAAGAAATGTTTAACAGTTCATTGTAAAAATCAGACCTTGGCTAGTTAGCAGGGAACAAACCAGAAGGTATAAGGACAGGTTGAACAGTCAGCTGCCTGCTTCACCATCACTATGACTTCTCAGATTGCAGATACAGCATCCAGAGTTGCCCCTTTAGGCCACGGAGGACATTGACTCACTGTAGAAGCTTGAAAGTAATGCAGGTGAAAAATATTACATTTGGCTCTTTGGACACAGATTTTTAATGAAGTAAAAAGAGTAGTGGTGTTTTCTTTCTTTCAATTTTTAATATCAAGTAATCTGTGCAAAAAATAAAATTTTCAACCTCAGGTCATCCCTGACCCCATCTTTTGGGATGTAGTAAACCTTAGAGATGGGTTGGGGATATCTGCATCACACATTACTTGGAAGTATTTTAAAACTCAAAGTTAAATTATTTGAAAGCTGAGTGAAGTGTCCTACTTCCCACAATGACCGCTTATTGCTCTGTATACATACAAACACACAAACAGAGACCCTCAAGGTATGATTTTTAAAAAATTATCTTCCTAGTGCCTGGCTCAGTTCAAAAGTTAGAGACACATTTGCATTATAACTAACATCAGCAAAAAAATATTTGATTGAAAAATGGGCAGAGGATCTCAATAGACATTTTTCAAAAAGAGATATAAAGACAGCCAATACGTACATTAAAAGGTGCTCAACATCACTAGTGTTCATGGAAACACAAATCAGAAGTAAATGAGATATCACCTCTCACATGTTAGGATGAATATTATCAAAAAGATGAGTTAAGCATTGGTGAGGATGTGGAGAAAAGAGAACCCTGGTGCACTATTGGTGGGAATGTGGGTGAATGCAACCACTACAGAAAACAATACAGTAGCTCCTCAAAAAATTAAAAATAGAACTACCATATGATCCAATTTCTGGCTATTTATTCAAAACACAAAAACACTAACTCAAAAGAACATATTCACTCCATCTTCACTGCAGCATTATTCACAATAGGAAAGGCATGGAAACAACCTAAACTGTCCACCAAAAAATGAATGAATAAATTACTAAGCCATAAAAAAGTAAGAACTCTTGCTCTTTGTGACAACATGGATAAAATTTGAAGGCATTGTGCTAAGTGAAATGAGTCAGCCAGAGAAAGACAAATACTGTATTACCTCATTTATATGTGGAACTTTTTGAAAAATTAAACAAACAAACAAACTCATAAATGCAGGGAACAGGAAACAGAATGTCATTTGCCTGAGGTGAGAGGTGTTGAAATGTTGGGGGGGAGTGTGAAATGGGTGAAGGTGATCAAAATGTACAAATTTCTAGTCATAAAATACCTAAGTCCTGGGGATATATGGGGGTATAATACACAGCATGGTGACTATAGTTAAAATACTGTATTGTATAATTGGAAGTTACTAAGACAATAAATCTTAAAATTTGCATCTTGCCCTGGCTGGTGTAGCTCAGTGGATTGAGCACAGGCCTGTGAACCAGAGGATCGTGGTTCGATTCCCAGTCAGGGCACATGTCTGGGTTGCAGGCCAGTTCCCAGCAGGGGACACACAAGAGGCAACCATACATTGATATTTCTCTCCCTAACCCTTCCCCTCTAAAGATAAATAAATAAAATCTTTTTTAAAAAGTTGTATCTCAGTTAAAAAAATTCATAACTTTGTATGCTAATGGATGTTAACAAGACTTACTATGGTAATAATTTCACAATATGTGCAAGTATTGAATTATTATGTTGTATATCTGAAACAAATATGTCAACTGTATCACACTTTTTTCTTTTTTAATTTTTTATTGTATTTTTCATTCTATTCTTTTTTCCTTTTTATTTTTTTATTTTTATTTTTTAATTTTGTTTACATTTTGGAGGGACATCGAGACAACTGTACTGGAACAACAATAAAAAATGTATCACATTTTTTAATTAAATATTTTATTGTTGTTTGATTACAATTGTCCCAATTTTCCCATCTTTGCTCTCCTCCACCCAGCCCATACCCTACTCCCGCAGTCAATCCCCACCCTGTTGTCCACCATCCGTCATTCAAAGTTGTTCTTGGACTAGTCCCTTTCCTTTATTTCCACCCTTAACCCTTTTCCCCAACCCTCTAGTCACCCTCAGTCTGTTCCTTGGTTCCATGCCTCTGGTTCTATTTTGCTTGTTTGTTTTGTTGATTAGGTTCCTCTTATAAGTGAGGTCATATGGTATTTGCCTTTCTCTGCCTGGCTTATTTCATTTAGCATAATATTCTCTAGTTCCATCTATGCTGCCACAAAGGGTAGGAGTTCCTTTTTTCTTTCTGCTGTGTAGTATTCCATTGTGTAAATGTACCATAGTGTTTTCCACTCATTTACTGATGGACACAGGCTGTTTCTAGCACTTGGCTATTGTAAGTAACATTGCTATGAACATAGGGGTGCATGGGTTCTTTTGAATTGGTGTTTCAGAATTCTTAGGGTATAATCCCAGCAGTGGAATTGTCAGGTCAGAAGGCAATTCCATTTTTAGTTTAGTGTACTAGGGTACCCTTTTCTCCACATCCTCATCAGCACTTGTTTGTTGATTTGTTTATGATGGCCATTCTGACCACTGTGAAGTATCTCATTGTGGTTTTAATTTGCATCTCTCTGATGGCTAGTGATGCTGAGCATCCTTTCATATGTCTATGAGCCATCTGTATGTCCTCCTTGGAGAAGTGTCTATTCAGGTCTATTGCTGATTTTTTAATTGGATTGTTGTCTTCCTGGTGTCAAGTCATATGATTTCTTTACATATTTTGGAGATCAAACCCTTGTCTCCATCATGGGCAAATATGTTTTCTCATACAGTTGGTTCCTTTTTCTTTTTTAAAAGACTTTATTTATTTATTTTAGACACAAGGGAAGGGTGGGAGAAAGAGAGAGAGAGAAACATCAATGTGTGGTTGCCTCTCACACACCCGCTCCTGGGGACCTGGCCTGCAACCCAGGCATGCACCCTGACTGGGAATCTAACCAGCAACCCTTTGGTTTGCAAGCCAGCAATCCATCCACTAAGCCATGACGGCCAGGGTGGTTCTCTTTTTGTTTTGCTGATGTTTTCATTCGTTGCACAGAAGATTTTTAATTTGAAGTGGTCCCATTTGTGTATCCTTTCTTTTATATACCGTGCTCTAGGAGATATATCAGTGAAATTATTGCTGTGTGGGATAGCTAAAATTTTTCTGCCTATGTTTTTCTCTAGGACTTTTATGGTGTCACAACTTATATTTAGGTCTTTTATACATCTTCAGTTTATTCTCATGTATGGTGTAAGTTGGTGGTCCAGTTTCATTTTTTTGCATATGCCTGTCCAGATCTCCCAAAACCATTTATTGAACAGGCTATATTTACTCCATTCTATGCTCCTGCCTGTGCCCTTTATCAAATATCAATTGACTGTAGAGACTTGGGTTTATTTCTGGCCTCTGTATTCTGTTCCATCAATCTATGTGTCTGTTTTTATGCCAGAATCAGACTGTTTTGACTACAGTGCTCTTGTAGTATAGTTTGATATCAGGTATCATGATCCCTCCTACTTTGTTCTTCTTTCTCAACATTGCTGAAGGTGTTCAGGTTTTGGGTTCCATATAAATTTTTGAAATACAGGATCTGGCAGAAATAACTCCTGGTTGAGTGTGGTTGGTAGGGTACATGAATATCTCACATGAGATGGACAACAATTTGAACATTTCACCTAAAATGTCGTATGGTGTGCCTGAGTGTGATATTGTTGTTACAGAATTACATGCTTATGATTTTGTAATAAAAGATTTTGTAATAAAAAAGGGACTTTATCTGTGCCAGACCCTGTATTTGTTCTACATCTGTGAAATATGCCACTGGTATTTTAATAAGGATTGCACTGAATCTATAGATTGCTTTGTGTAGTATGGACATTTTGATGATGTTAATTCTTTCAATCCATGAACACAGTATATGTTTCCATTTATCTGTATCTTCCTTAATTTCTTTCTGCAGTGTTGTGTGGTTTTCTGAGTACAGGTCTTTACCTCTTGGGTTAAGGTTATTCCTAGGTACTTTTTTGTGGGTGTGTGTTGCTATAGTAAATGGGATTTTTCCCCTAGTTTCTCTTTCTTATATTTCATTGTTGGTATAACAAAATGCCTTTGATGTCTAAATATTGACTTTTTATCTTGCTATTTTGTCAAATTCATTTATTAGGTCAAGCAGTTTTTTGGCTGAGTCTATAGGATTTTCTATGTACACTATCATGTCATCTACAAACAGTGACAGTTTTGCTTCCTCCTTTCTGATTTGGATGCCTTTTATTTCCTTTTCTTGTCTGCTCGCTGTGGCTAAAACTTCCAATACTAGATTGAATAGAAGTGGTGAAAGTGGACAACCTTGTCTTGTTCCTGATCTTAGTGGAAAAGGTTTTAGTTTTTGCCCATTGAGTATGATGTTGGCCGTAGGTCTCTCATATATGGCCTTTATTATGCTGAGGAATGCTCCCTCTATTCCCACTTTGCTGAGTGTTTTTATCATAAATGCATGCAGTACCTTATCAAATGCTTTTTCCACATCTATTGATATGATCATGTGTCTTTTGTCTTTGCTTTTGTTTATGTGATGTATTACATATTCTGATTTATGAATGTTGAACCATCCTTGCATCTCTGGGATGAATCCCACTTGGTCATGGTGTGTGATCTTTTTAATGTATTGTTGGGTGCAGTTTGCCAGTATTTTGTTGAGGATTTTAGCGTCTATGTTCATCAGCGATATTGGCATGACGTTTTCTTTCTTTGTTGTGTCTTTATCTGGTTTTTGGATTAGGATGATGCTGGCTTGATAAAAAGAGTTTGGGAGTATTCCATCATTTTGGATTTTTTGGAATAGTCTGTGAAGGAGAGGGGTTAGCTCTTCCTTAAATGCTTTGTAGAACTCTTCTGTGAAACCATGTGGTCCAGGGCTTATGTGTGTCAGGAGTTTTTTTATTACTGCTTCAATTTCATCTGCTGTTTTGAGTTTGTTCAGGCTTTCTGCTTCTTCTTCATTCACTTTTGGAAAATTATATGTTTCTAGAAATTTGCCCATTTCACCTAGGTTTTCAAATTTCTTGGCATACAGTTCTTCATAGTAGTTTCTTACAAATCTTTGTATCTCTGTGGTGTCAGTTGTAATCTCTCCTCTTTCATTTCTGTTTGTGTTTATTTGGGTCCTCTCTTTTTTAATTGATGAGCCTACTTGTCAATTTTGTTTATCTTTTCAAAAATCAGCTCCTGGATTTATTGATCCTTAGGATCGTGCTTTTAGTCTCTATGTCATTTAATTCTGCTCTGGTCTTGGTTATTTCCTTCCTTCTACTTGCTCTGGGCTGTCTTTGTTGTTGTTCCTCTAGTTCTTATAGATGTACAGTTAGGTTGTTGAAGATTTTTCTGTCTTTTAAAATAAGCCTGTATTGCTATAAACTTGTCTCTCAGGACTGCCTTCATGGTGTCCCATAGGTTTTGGGCTATAATGTGATCAATTTCATTTGTTTCCAGATGCTTTCTTTTTCTTGATCTCATTGTTGACCTATCCATTATTTATTACCATATTTTGCCATGCATAATGTGCATATTTTTGCCCCAAATTTTTGCAGGACAAGTAAGCATGAGCATTATACATGGATAGTACCAATTCTGTATTTATATAAATGTCTTTTGATTCTTTTACCTATGCTTATGCATTAAAATTATAACTCTAGAAAACAATAACAATATCTGTTGCAAAATAATACCCTGGAGTATGATCATTGGTTTTGTTTCTAAATACAAATAAAAATGAATTAAAATATTAAAACAAAGATTTTTTTCCTGAATGTTTGAGCCAACAATGCAGGTGCATGTTATACATGGGAGCATATTATACATGGCAAAATAAGGCACCATGTCATTCAGTCTCCATGTATTTGGATGCTTTTGAGCATTTTCCCTTCAAATTGGTTTCTGGTTTCAAGCCATTGTGATCTGAGAATATGTTTGATAGGGTATCAATTTTCTTCACTTTTTTGAGGTTTGTTTTATGCCCTACCCTGTGGTCTGTCTTTGAAAATGTTCCATATGCATTAGAAAAGAATGTATATTTTGTTTCTTTGTGGTGGAATGTTCTGTACATATCAGTTAGGTCCATTTGATCTAGAGTGTCATTCTATGCAATATCCTTGTTGATTCTTTGCTTAGAAGGTCTATCCACTGCTAACAATGGGATGTTAAAAACTCCTACAATAAGTGTGTTGCTGTCAGTAACTTTCTTGGAGTCCTCCAAGATTTTCCTTATGTATTTAGATGCTGCTGTGTGGGGTGTATATATGTTTACAAGGGTTATATCTCTTTGATTGACCATTCCCTTAAGTATTATGCAGTGACCTTCTTTGTCTTTTTATACCTTTTGTTTTGAAGTCTACTTTGTCTGATACATGTATTGCTACACAAGCATTTATTTCCTATCCATTTTCTTGGAATATTTTTTCTATCCCTTCCCTTTCAGTCTATGTAGATCTTTTGTTCTAAGATGGGTCCCTTGTAGGCAGCCTATGTGTGGCTCATGTTTTCTTATCCATTCAGCTGCCTTATGTCTTTTGATTGAGCATTTAATCCATTAAGGTTATTGTTGATACCCACTTATTCATTGCCATTTTTCCCATTGTACCTGTGCTGTTCTCTCTCTTTTTCTTCATATTCTTAAAGTGATCCCTTTAGCATATCTTACAATGTTGGTTTGTTGGAGATATATTCTTTTAGCCTATTTTAGTCTGGGGAACTTCTTATTTCACCTTTGATTTTAAGTGAGAGTCCTGCTGGGTAAAGTAGTCTTGGTCACAGGCTTTGCTTTTCATTACATGGAATACTTACCATTCCCTTCTGACTTGTAATGTTTCTTGAGAAATCAGTTGGCAACCTTATTGGTGCTTCCTTGTTTGTTAGTATTTCTCCCTTGCTGCCTTTAATATTCTCTCTTTATCTTCGAATTTTGCCATTTTAATTATGAGTCTTGGAATGGGCCTCTATGTGTTCATCTTAATCAGGACCTCTGTGCTTCCTGGCCTTGCATGAGTTATTCCCTCATCAAGTCAAGGAATATTTTATTGCTTTTTCAAACAGGTTTTTCTCCCTTTGCTCCTCTTCTTCTCCTTCTGGTATCCCTATGATACAAATACTGTTACTTTTCATGTGATCCTGCAGTTCCCTTAAACCCTCTTCATTCTTTTTTAATCTTTTTTTCATTTTGTTGCTCTGTCTGGGAGTTTTTTTTCTACCTTGTCCTCCAGCTTGCTGATGGCCCTTTTCTTCATCTAGCATGCTTTTAAGTTATTCTAATGTATTCTTCATTTCAGATATAGTAATATTGCATTATTCATTTCTTCCTGGCTCTTATTCATGGTTTCTATGTCCTTTCTCATGCTGATATGGGTCCAAGTAAGCTTCTTGTAGCTTCCATAGAGTTCCTTGTAGTTCTCACTGAGCTCTTTGAGCACCCTTATAACCATTATTTTGAACTCAGTATATATTGCTTGCTTCTATTTCATTTATCACTCTTTCTGGAATTCCTCCTTACCTTTCGATTGTGGGTTCTTTGTCTCCCCATTTTAGGTGACTCTTCTTGTTTGTTTCCATGCGTTAGATTGATCTGCTTTGATACCCTATCTTCATGGCATGATCTTCTGTGATAGAAAACTTATGGGACTCAGAGGTGCAGTATTCTTGATCTCCTCAGCTGGATGCTCTTGGGATGCCCTTTATGTTATTTACATGGGCTCTCATTGTGATTGGGTTTTGGTTGTTATTGGGTCATTCTTTGGTGAGTTCTTCTCTCAGCTAACTGAGAGTCACACCACCCACCATGTCTTATATGCTGTTGTACAGTTGCTGCCAGAACAAAATAAAACAAAACTACACTCACATTAATAACCCCCTCCCACAACCATACTATCAACCACAAATGAGTAAATATTAATAAATATGTAAAGAGATTAAGACTATTATAAGAAAGAAAAAATGAGTATGAGATGACTAACTGAAATAAAAATGCTTTTGAGACAGTAGAGGTAGGAGAAATGATAAGAGTAGAGAATAGAAACAAGGTGAAGAAAGAAAGGAAATAAATTTACAATGCAATTTTTTAAAAAGTAAGGGAAGAAAGCAAAATGTAGTAAGAAAAGTGAAGAGTATAGTATGAAGTTTAACAAAAAAATTAACAATAGCGAAAAAATTAGAAACCCAATTGGAGAAAAAGATTCACTACAGGAATATCAACAACACATGAGCAAAGATTAATACCAGTGGAATGAAAATATGGAAAAAAGAAAGAAAGAAAAGTTTATGAGATATCTAGAAGAAAGAAAAGTGATTTGGGGAGGTTAGAGGGAGAAGAAATACTAAGGTTGAGGAATGAAAACCTGTTATGGTATGGCTAAGATAGGAAAAAGTAAAATTAAAAAAAAATAAGAAAGGGTGGAAGGAAGGCAAAATGAAGTAAGAGAGAAGAATGGTAAGATTTGAAATTTGAAATACATATATAATGAAGATCTAGGAATAAAATTGAAGAAATACAACAACCCCCATATCAACAATCAATGAGTGAAGATGGATAAAGGTAGAGAGAGAATAAGGTATTTTATGAATGGGAAAAATAATATCAGCAATCCACCTTTTGTTCATGTCCATGGGTCACACCTATAAGTTCTTTGGCTTCTCTACTTCTTATGCTGTCCTTGACATCCCCCTATCTATTTGGTACCTAACAATTATGCTTCTTAATTCCTACTTCTTGTCTGCTATTCTCCTCCTTCCGCTCCCAGCAGGTAACTCTCTAAATGATCCCCTTCACTGAATGACCTATTTAGTTCCTGTTCTGGTTGTTTGCTTACTTTCTTTTTTAGATTCAGTTGTTGATAGATGTGACTTGGTTGGCTTTTTAGTATTCATAGCTTTGATTTTCCTTTTTTAAATAAGACTCTTTATCACTTCAAGTAATAATGACTTGATGACAATGAATTCCTTTAATTTTATCTTGTCTCAGAAGCACTTTATCTGTCTTTCCATTCTCAATTATAGCTTTGCTAAATAGAGGAATCTAGATTGTAGGTTCTTGCTTTTCATCACTTTGAATACTTCTTACCAGTCTTTTCATGCCTGCAAAGTTTCTTTTCAGAGATCAGCTGATAGTCTTATGGGCAATCCTTTGTAGGTAACTCTCTGCTTCTCTCTTGCTGTTTTTAAGATTCTCTCTTTATATTTTATCTTTGACATTTTGAGTATGATGTGTCTCAGTGTGGTCCTCTTTGGGTCCAATTTGTTTGGAATTCTCTGTGCATCCTGGACTTGAATGTCTATTTGCTTCCAAAAGTTAAAAAAGTTTTCTTATTTATTTATTTATTTATATTTATTATTTTTTTATTTTTTTACTGTTTAAATACAGTTATCCAAATACCATTATCCTGCTACCACTTTCCCCTGCCCCGCCCACCCCCAACTCCCACCCTCAATCCTACCCCACTTCAGCTTTATTCCTGGTTCCTTATACATGTTCCTTGACCACCCTTCCCCTTCTTTCCCTGTTATCTTCCTCCAACCTCCCCTCTGGTTACTGTCATTTTGTTCTTTATTTCAATATCTCTGGTTATATTTTGCTTGCTTATTTGTTTTATTGATTAGATTCCACTTAAAGGTGAGATCAGATGGCATTTCTCTTTCACCACCTGGCTTATTTCACTTAGCATGATGTTCTCCAGTTCCATTCATACTGTCTTGATGGGTAAGAGTTCCTTCTTTCTTTCTTCTGTATAGTATTCCATTGTGTAAATGTACCATTGTTTTTTGATCCACTTATTTATGGATAGACACTTAGGTTGCCTCCAGCACTTATTTAATGTAAATTGTGCTGCTATGAACATTGGAGTGCATAGGCTCTTTTGAATTGATATTTCAGGATTCTAGCAGTTGAACTGCTGGGTCAGAAGGCAGTTTCACCTTTAGATTTTTTAAGAAATTCCCTACTGTTTTCCACAGTGGCTGCACTAGTCTGCATTCCTGCCACAATGCACTATGGTTCTCTTTTCTCCACAGCCTCACCAGCACTTGTTTGTTGATTTCTTTATGATGTCCTTTCTGACTGGTGTGAACTGGTATCTCATACTGGTTTTAATTTGCATCTCTCTGATAGCTAGTGATGTTGATCAAACTTTCATATGCCCATGGGCCCTCTCTATGTCCTCCTTGAAGAAGTGTCTGTTCAGATCCTTTGCCAAATTTTTAATTGGATTGTTTGTGTTCCTCTAGAGTGGAATTGTGTGAGTTCTTCATATATTTTAGAGATCAAAGCCTTGTCTGAGGTATCATCGGCAAACATATTTTCCCATACATTTTGTTTCTGTTTCATTTTTTTGACATTTTCTTTAACCATGCAGAAGTTTTTTATTTTGATGAAGTCCCATTTGTTTATTCTTGCCTTTATGACTCTGCCCTAGAGGACATATCAGTGAAAATACTGCTGCATGGGATATCTAAGATTTTCCTGCCTTTGTTCTTCTCTAGGACTTTTATGATGTTGCAACCTACATGTAAGTCTTTTATCCACCTTGAGTTTATTTTTGTGTATAGTGTAAGTTGGTGGTTGAATTTCATTTTTTCCACATAGCTATCCAGGTCTCCCAACACTATTTGCTTTTTTTATATCCCAACATTATTTGTCGAAGAGGCTAGTTTGACTGCATTTTGACTCTATTTTGACTCAAAGGGGTTCTGCCCCCTTTGTCAAATATTAATTGACCATAGAGACCTGGGCTTATTTCTGGGATCTATATTCTGTTGCATTGATCTAGGTGTCTGTTCTTATGTCACTACCAAACTGTTTTGATTACAGTGGACTTGTGGTATAGGTATTATGATTCCTCCTACTATGTTTTCTTTCTCAAAATTATTGCAGCTATTTGGGGTTGTTTATGATTCCATATAAATTCTTGAAATGTTTGTTCTATATCTATGAATATGTCCTTGGTACTTTAACAGGGATTGCATTGAATCTATCAATTGCTTTGGGTAGTATGGACATTTTGATGATGTTAATTCTTCCGATCTATGAACACGGTATATGTTTCCATTTATCTGTATCTTCCTTAATTTCTTTCTTCAGTGGTGTGTAGTTCTCTGAGTACAGGTCTTTTACCTCCTTGGTTAGGTTTATTCCTAGGTACTTTATTTTTCTTCTGCTATATCAAATGGGACATCTTTCCTTATTGCTCTTTCTGATATTTTATTTTTGGTGTACAATAATGCCTTCAATGTCTGAATATTGACTTTGTATCCTGCTGCTTTGCCAAATTCACTTATTAGGCTGAGCACTTTTTTTGGTGGAGCCTATAGGGTTTTCTATGTATACTATCATGTCATCTGCAAAAAATGACAATTTTACTCCCTCCTTTCCAATTTGGATTCCTTTTATTTATTTTTCTTGTCTGATCACTGTGACTAAGACTTCCAATGCTATGTTGAATAAAAGTGGTGAAAGCATACATCTTTGTCTTGTTCTTGATTTTAGGGAGAAAGCTTTTAGTTTTTATCTGCTGAGTATGATGTTGGCTGTAGGTTTCACATATATGGCTTTTATTATGTTGAGATATGCGCTTTCCCACTTTCCTGAGCATTTATATCATAAACGGGTGCTGTACCTTATCAAATGCTTTTTCTGCATCTGCTGATATGATCGTGTGATTTTTGTCTTTTATTTTGTTCATATGATATATTATGTTTATTGATGTGAGATCCCTGGATTGCACTATCCTTGCATCCCTGGGATGAATCCCACTTGATCATGTTGTATGATCTTTTTAATGTATTGCTGTATGTGGTTTGCCAGTATTTTGTTGACTTTTTAACATCTTATGTTCATCGGTGATATTGGCCTGTAGTTTTCTTTCTTTGTTGTGTCTTTATCTGGTTTGGGGATTAGGATGATGCTGGCTTCATAAAAAGAGTTTGGAGCCTTCCATCTTCTTGAATTTTTTTTGAATAGTCTGAGAAGGATAGGGATTATTAGCTCTTCCTTAAACGTTTTGTAAAATTCTCCTGTGAAACTTTCTGGTCCAGGGCTTTTGTGTACTGGGAGTTTTTTGGTTACTGCTTCAATTTCACCAGTTGTTACTAGTATATTCAGGCTTTCTGCTTTTTCTTCATTCAGTTTTGAAAGATTATATTTTTCTAGAAATTTCTCCATTTCTCCCACATTTTCATGTTTCTTAGCATACAGTTTTCCATAGCAATTTCTTATAATCATTTGTATTTCTATGGTATCAGTTGTAGTTTCTTCTCTTTCATTTCTGATTTTTTTATTTGGGTCCTCTTCCTTTTTTTCTTCATGAGTCTGGTTAAAAGCTTCCCAATTTTGTTTATCTTTTCAAAGAACCAGCTCCTGGATTTACTGATCCTTTGCATTGTTCTTTTAGTCTCTTAGATGTAATTTAATTCTGCCCTGATCTTGATTATTTCCTTTCTTTTGCTCTCTCTGGGTTTTGTTTTTATTCCTCCAGTTTTTGTAGATATAGTGTTATGTTTATTTGAAATGTGTCTATTTTTATTAGGTAGGGTTGTATTGCTATGAAGTTTCCTCTCAGGACTGCCTTTACTGTGTCCCATAGGTTTTAGACTATTGTGTGTTCATTTTTATCTGTTTCCAGACACTTTTTGATTTCTTCCTTGATCTTATTATTTACCCATTCATTGTTTAATAGCATGCTATTCAGTCTTCATGTGTTTGAATGTTTTTGAGTTTTATTTGAGATTGGCTCCTAGTTTCAAGCCCTTGTAGTCCAAGAAAATGCTAGTTATGACTTCAATTTTCTTGAATTTGTTGAGGCTTCTTTTTTGTCTTGTTATGTGGTCTATCTTTGAAAATGTTCTATGTGCATTTGAAAAGAATGTGTATTTTGATTCTTTGGGATGAAAGTTTATATATATATATATATATATATATATATATATATATATATATATATATATATATATATCAGTTACAACCATTTGATCTAATGCATCATTCAGTTCCACATTATCCTAGTTGACATTTTTTTTGGATGATCTATACAATGTTTACAGTAAGCTGTTAAAATCCACTGCAGTAAGCTGTTAAAATCCACTGCTATAATTATGTTGTTGTCTATAATTTCCTTGAGGTCCTCCAAAATTTCCTTACATATTTCCATATGTGTGTGTGTATACACACACATGTATTTGTATATATACACACATAGATAACTATTATATTTTCATATATGTGTATTTATACATAAATATATATATTTCCATATATGTGTGTGTATGTGTATATATATGAAAATATTTTCTTATATATGTTGGGTGCATGTATGTTAACAATATTTATGTCTTCTTGATGGATTCTTCACTTGAGTATTATGAAGTATCTTTCTGTGCCTCATTTTATGCCCTGTATTTGAAAGTCTCTTTTGTCTGATGTAAGTATTGCTACCCTGGCTTTTTTTTTTTTTTTCATGTCTGTTTGCTTGGAATATTGTTTCCAACTCTTCACTTTCCATCTGTGCAGGTATTTTGCTCTGAGGTGGCTCTCTTGTAGGTAGCTTATGTGTGGATTATGTGTTCTTATCCATTCAGCTACCCTATGTCTTTTCAATGGAGCATTTAAACCATTTACATTTAAGGCTATTATTAATAGGTACTTATTCATTGTCATTTTTTCCCTTTGTACCTCTGTTCCTCTCTCTCTCTCTTACTCTTTTACTTCACTTCTTAAAGCAGTCCCTTTAGCATACCTTACAATACTGGTTTGGTGGAGGTGGTTTTTGAGCCTTGTTTTGTCTGGGAAACTCCTTGTTTCACCTTCTTTTTTAATTGAAGGTCTTGCTGGGTAGAGTAGTCTTGGTTGCCGGTCTTTGCTTTTCATTATGTGAATATTTCTTGCCATTCCCTTCTGGATTATACTGTTTCCATAGAGAAGTCATCTGCTAGCCTTATCGGGGCTCCTGTGTATGTTACTTCCTGTTTCTCCCTTGCTGTCTTTAAGATTCTCTTTGTCTTGAAATTTTGCCATTTCAATTATGATTTTCTTGGAGTGGACTTCTTTGAGTTCCTCTTGACTAGAACCCTCTGTGCTCCTGAACTTGTGTGACTTTTTCTCTCATTGAATTAGGGAAGTTTTCCATCATTACTTTTTCAAACACTTTCTAACCCTTGCTCCTCTACTATATGTTTCATGTTGTCCTGCAGTTCCCTTAACCCCTGTTCATTCTTTCTTAGTTTTTTTTCCTTTTCTTGTTCTTACTGGGAGTTTTTTTCTACCTTGTCCTCCTGCCAACTGATTCAAACCTCAGCTTCATCTAGCCTGCTTTTGATTCCTTTTACTGTGTTGTTCAATTCAGAAATTGTATTTTTCATTTCCTCTTGTCTCTTTTTTATTGTTTTGATTCCTTTTTCATGTTGATACAGTTTGCAGTAAGTTCCTGATAGCCTCCCTATAGTTTTTCATAATTCTCGCTGGGCTCTTTGAGCTTCCTTACAACCACTGTTTTGAACTCATTGTCTGATAGTTTACTTGTCTCTATTTCATTTTGCATTAATTTTGATTATTCCTCTTTTTCTTTTATTGGGGTTGTTTCTTTGTCTTCCCATTGTTTGTAAGACTCTTTTTGTTAGCCCCTGCTTCTTAAATGATCTGTTTTGACTCCCTGAGTTTGTGGTGTGAACTTCTGTGGTAGAATACCTGTGAGATTCAGTGGTTCAGTCTCCTTCATCTCCTGAACTTGATTCTTTTGGAATGCCCTTTATGTCATTTATGTTGGCTCTCTGGATATAATTGGATTTTGATTGTTTTGGGGTCATTCTTTGGTGGGTCTTTCCCTCCAGCTGGTTGACTGAGGTTCATTCTGCCCATCACATCTTGTATGCTGTTGTGCAGGTGCTGACAGAACAAAATTGCAAATCCCAAGAAACAAACCTATACCTGCAAAAATATCCATCCCTTCAATCCCACTATAAACAGCAAATGACCAGTATTAATAAGGGTGTAAGAGATTAAGACTGTTATAAGAAAGAAGAACAAATATGAGATGACCAACCAAAAGAAAAATGATTTTGAGAGGTACAGGGAGGAGCACTAATAAGAATTGGTAGTCAAAGAAATGCAAAGAGAGAAAGTAAAAGTCACATCGTGAATAAAAAAAGGAATGAAAAAGATGGAATGGAATATGAGAAGGGACATGTATAGTATAGTTTTAAATAGAAATTAAAATAAAATAAAATAAATTGAGAGGTAGAAAGAAAAAGAAAGGACAAGTAAATAAATAATAAAAATATAGCCAAATTGGAGAAAAATATCTACCACAGCACTATGAACAACAAATGAGTTAAAATTAATATAGGTGGGATGGGACTAAGAGGGAAGGAAGAGAAAGAAAGAAGAAAGAAAGAAAGAAAGAAGAAAGAAAGAAAGAAAGAAAGAAAGAAAGAAAGAAAGAAAGAAAGAAAAGCTTAAGAGTTGTCTAGAGGAAATGGAAGTGATTTTGAGATGATAGAGGAAGAGGGAATACTAAGAATAAAGAATGAAAACCAGGCCAAGACAGGGAAAAAAGAAAATTTGAGAGAAAAAAAAGAAAAAAGGACAATAAAGGAAAATAAAAGGATAGAGTGAAAGAGAAAAAAGAAAGGAAAAAATATAAACAGCCACTCCCTCCAATTCCCCAGTCAATCTTTCCCCTTCATTTCCTCAAGGAATGGGGCTGACACTGCATGGGGTCATGGCCCCAGAACTGGCTCATGCTCCATCTCATGTCATGACGGACTGCCTGCCTCGAGCAGCCTCACTCTCTCAGTCACTGGCACCAAAAACTCCATTAATCAGTGGTGGTGGTTCCTGTTTCTATTTCTCCCTCTTCCTTCAGTCAAGAGTAGCATCCTCTACCCAGTCACACCTCCCACTCTCACAAGGCAGACAGACCAGCTGCAGCTAAGGGCAGTAACAGCAACAAGTGGAAAACAGCAGAGACCGCCTCTGCTCCCGCCCTGGGGAAACAAAATGTTACTGCTTTTAAAATGTGAAGCATTATAGAAATATCAGAGGTCCAGCACAGGTAGAAATGCTTTGCTTCCTTGCACAGCCAAAAGAAGGATTACAACCAATTTAAAAACAATAAACAACCAGAAGTGCCAGAAAATCAAACTGCATGTAATTCCAATCACCAAGCAGTTAAAGAAACATTCACCCAGACCAGTAGGAGGAGTGGAGATGGAAGACATACAGCCAAGCAAAGAGGACATGTGGCAAAGCAGGAGATCACACTGATGAGGCACAGTTAATTGAACAGGCAAATAAAGACTCAAAACTAGCTGTAAAGTACTGCAGGGGTTGCAACAATGGGAGAAACTCCCAGTCGCACAGGAAAGTTCCTTGGAAAGTGGGCCTAGAGTGGAGCAAGTGAGTGGTATTGTTCCATCTCTGACCCTTCCATAACAGCACCGTAACAGCACCGTAACCACAGCACCATAACACAGCAAACAGGGTTGTTCCACCCTGGTGAATACCTAAGGCTCCACCCTCTTGCAACATAACAGATGCTCTGATACAAAGAAATATGGCCCAAATAAAAGAACGGATCAAAAATACAGAAAAAGAGTTAAGTGATGAGAAGATCGACAACCTCTCTGATGC
Source organism: Carollia perspicillata (assembly GCA_004027735.1). Taxonomy (NCBI): domain Eukaryota; kingdom Metazoa; phylum Chordata; class Mammalia; order Chiroptera; family Phyllostomidae; genus Carollia; species Carollia perspicillata. The sequence continues at coordinate 150,250 of PVKM010000023.1, forward strand.
AGAGTATGAAACACTGGTAATCAGGATGCTCATAGAACTGATTGAGCTTGGTTGCAAAACGAAGGAAGAAATGAAGGGTACCAAAAGTGAAATAAGGCAAAATATACAGGGAACCAACAGTGAAGGGAAGGAAGCTGGGACTTAAATCAATGATTTGGAACTAAAAGAAGAAATGAACATCTAACAAGAACAGAATGAAGAAAAAAATTCAAAAATATGAGGAGAGGCTTAGGAGCCTAAGGGACAACTTTAAGTGCCCTAACATCTGAATCACAGGGGTGCCACAAGGAGAACAAAAGCAAGAAATTGAAAACTTCTTTGAAAAAATAATGAAAGAGAACTTCCCCAATCCGGCGAAGAAAATAGTCGTCCAGGAATCCCAGAGAGTCCCAAAGAAGCTGAACCCAAAGAGGAACACACCAAGGCACATCATTAACTTACCCAAGATTACAGACAAAGAGACAATATTAAAAGCAGTAAGAAGAAAGGAAACAGTTACCTACAAAGGAGTTCCCAGAAGACTATCAGCTGATTTCTCAAAAGAAACTTTACAGGCAAGAAGGGGCTAGAAAGAAGTATTCAAAGCTATGAAAGGCAAGGACCTACATCCAAGATTAATCTATCCAGCAAAGCTTTCATTTAGAATGGAAGTACAGATAAAGTGCTTCCCAGATAAGGTCAAGAAGGGAGTTCATCATCACCAATTCCTTACTATATGAAATGTTTAAAGCATTTATCTAAGGAAAAGAAGATAAAAAACTGTGAATAGTAAAATAACAACAAACTCATAACTATCAGCTACTGAACCTAAAAAAAACAAAAACTAAGCAAACAACTAAAACAGGAACAAAACCAGAAAAATGGAGATCACATGGAGGGTTATCAGTGGGGACTGGAAGGGGAAGAATTGGGAGAAGGTACAGGGAATAAGAAGCATAATTGGTAGGCATAAAATATATGGGGAGAGGTTATGAATAGTATAGGTAACAGAGAAGCCAAAGAACTTATATGTACAACTCATGGACATGAATTAAGGGGGGCAGAACACTGGAGGGCAGGTGGGTGCAGGGCAGAGGGGGTAAACAGGAGAAAAAAATGGGAAAGCTGTAATAGCATAAACAGTAAAATATACTTAAAAAAGAAAAAAACAGGCTAAGACAGGCCAAAATTAAAAATTTGAGATGAAAAAAAGTGTAGTAGAGGGGATCGGTAAAATTTGAGATTTGAAGAAAATTAGTGAAGATCTAGAGATAAAATTGAAAAAATGCAACAACAACAACTACCTTACCCACAACAAACTAGCAAAGATTTCGAAAGGTGGAAAGAGAACATGGGTATTTTAAGAGTGGGGAAAAGGGATGTGAGATGACCATTGACAAGAAAATTGGTTTTGTGAGGCTGGACAGGGGAGAAATAGTATGAGTGCACAATGGAAACAAGTTGTAACGAGAGAGAAAACAAAATTTAAAATGAGTATAATGAGGGGAAAGAAGATAAAATGGGGTAAGAGAAGGGAGGGGCAAAATATGCAAATTGAAATAAACTAGTATAAAATCTAGGGACTTACTATGCACAAACTTGATGGACAAGAAATGAATGTTAAAAAGCTATGCAGGAAAGAAAATACTGCAAATTATGGAGAAGACCACAGTGGATTTCATCTCCATAGCCTCCAGTGTTTACCACTGTGTTTTCTTTCTGGATCCACCTCTGGTGATGTCAGATGTTTACCCTGTCTGACCTTAGGCAGCCTGTTTGAGACTTCCAGGGATTTACCGTCTACGACTGTCTTCTTCAACTGTTAATCTAGTCACTCTGCACTCAGCAGTCAGGCTTAAGCACCACAGGGCCAGGACAGTGTCTCTCCTGGGGTCAGCGCTATAGTTTCCCCTCAGGTTGTGCCTGCTTGGAGGAGAGTGCTCTGCCTGAGCACCATGGCTGCTACCATGTGGGGGATGACTCAGTACCAGGATCTTGGCATCTAGTCTCTCAGTTCTATCCTCAAAGCTTCCTTCCCCAGTCTCTCCTTAGGCATCTCTAGCCCACTCTGCCCCCACCTTTTCTGGAGCCCAGAGTAAGTGGCTGCAAATGAAAATTTGTGTGTTGGCCCTTTAAATGGCTTTTTGCATCTCCAGCCATCCACCTCTGGCAGAGAGCAACCCTGCCACTTTTCACCATTGGTTATTATGTGTCTACTTTTCTGGCTCTGGTGTTCTAGGTTTGGGATCCCACCAGTTGCTTAATTATCCCTCCAGTGCTGCTGCCTGCAGGCACCCAGCCAGCCTTCTTGGGTCTCCACTGCACTCTTTCCCAGACAGGTTGTGCCAAAGCTGATTCTTCTGTCTGTCCAAGGCTTCTCTCCCGCTATTGTTCAGTTGTTTATTCTGGGTGATTTCTCCACAATTTAGTTGTAATTCCAGATTGGTTCTGCGAGGTTAATGTGACTTCCATTCACCCCTCTGCACTCTTGCTGTCGATCTCTTTCTTTATTTTTTGAAATAAGATTTCATTTTCTTCCTTTTCCTCTTCTCTTTCTAGTGTCCCCACAATTCAGATCTTGGCAAGTTTGGAGATGTCCCAGAGTCTTCTCATACTCTCTTCATCTGTTTTTTGAATTCTTGTTTCTTCTTTCTATTATTGTTGAATGTTTATTTCTTCCTTATGTTCCAAATCATTGATTTGAATCCCAGCTTTCTTCCCTTCACTGTTGGCTCCCTGTAGATTTTTCTTTATTTCACTTTGCATAACCTTCCCTTCTTCTTTTATGTTGTTGCTGTACTCAATTAGTTCTTTGAGCATCCTGATCACCAGTGTTTTGAACTCTGGATCTGACAGGTTGGCTATCTCTATTTTGTTTGTTTGTTTTCTGGAGTTTTGTCCTATTGTTTCATTTAGGTCACATTTCTTTGTCTCCTTAATTTGGAAGCCTCCCTGTGTTTGTTTCTGTGTATTAGGTAGAGCTTCTACAACCCCCTGTAAAAGGCGCCTGTAAGTTTTGTGGGGCAGAGGCTTAGGCAATTGGCAGGGTAAGGCAACCTACTTCACTGCTTTGTGGCTCTGTGTGGGGAGAGGGCTCAAAGAGGGGACTGTACCACTACCACCCCCCATATGTGACCAGTGCCCTTCCTCCTGTTGCCCCAGTGTTCAATCCCAGAGTGGGTGGGTTTGCGTATGTTTTAAGACCATGTGGGCCCTTTAAGTGATGTTTTTTGAAAATCAAGCTTTCAGAAAGCAGTTTCTTCTGCCACTCCAACCTCCACTGGATTTTACAGCCAGAAGTTATTGGGATTTATATCTTCCTGGTGATGGAACCCTGGGCTGTGCAGTCTGGCCTGGGGATGGGATCCCTCTCTCCCATGGTATCCTTCCTGATTTTTATCCACACATGTTAATGTGGGACCACCCATCCCCATTCCATCACCACCTCTGCCTCTCCACACCACACAGCATCTCCTTGCCTCTCCATCCCATCTCTGTGTCTCTCCCCCTCCTACCCATCTAGATGAATGTGGCTTCTTTAAATCCTTGGTTGTCAGACTTCCATACAGTTCATTTTTCTGGCAGTTCTCATTATTTGTTTTGAAATTTAGCTGTAATTCCTTTTCGTGATTGTATGAGGAGGTGAAGTGTGTCTACCTATGCCTTCATCTTGAGTATCCTAGACCATTTTAAGAGCCCCTTCCATCCAGGGTTAAGTTCTTTCTCCAATCTCTCCAGTATTGGCCCATATGGAGCAACCTGCCCAACTTTGGTAGCGATACTACACTGCTCAGAGCTGGTGAGTCCACAGATGGAGGATGTTTTGTTCTGTTCCACACCCCTCTTCATGAGACAGGGCCCACCCTGAGCACGTGGGGCAGGAGCGCCACATCAAGAGCCAGGGAAGGAAATCATAAGAGCTAATAATTGTTGTTTCATGACATTCTCCATAGCCCTATGAAGCAGAGGTTTCATTACTATTATTCCTATTTTCAGGTGCAGAAGCTGAGACATGGAGATGTTAAGTAATTTTCTCAGGGTCATACTGATCTTAAATGACAGGGTGGGAATTTAATCCAAGCAGCCTGAATCCAGAGTCTGGGTTCTTAATTAAGCACTATCAAAAACTTAACACATAAGATTTTCAGGAAGCTGGTTGCATTTATCCTAAGTACTCTAAGACTTGGTGGTACATGGCATTCTTCTATTTAAACTGGATGGAGAAGTGAATGCAGAAGTTTGGCCAACAAACAGACATTATAGGCAGATATCAACTGAATACAGCTTTCAACTTTTTAAACACAGATTTCTGCACAGATCAGGATGCTTTTAGTTTTAAGCTATAAAAACCCCACTCAAAATAGCTTAATCAAAAACAGAAAGAAGGAAACTAAGTTTTCTGTAACTAGAAAATAACTGGAAAATGTAAGGGTGAATAGGCATAGCTAGATCCAGGTGTTACAATGATGTTATAGGCAGGAGGATCCAAGAGGGTGGAGGAGAAGGTGGAAGCTACACTAACCTCTTCCCAGGACCAAACTGGAATTACAGCTAAATTATGGATAAATCATCCTGAATAACCCCCTGAACACTAGCTGAGGGACTGGCATCCTCATAGTTGCCAGTCCCTCAAAAGATGTACAGAAATTAGCAGTTAACTCTGCCTATGGGCATGGGGTAGAAAAATCTGGGAGGACTTCTGTTGTCATTCTCAACAGAAACACTTCAGGCCACAAAGGACTGGCATGAGATATTCAAGGTAATGAAAAGCAAGAACCTACAACCAAGCCTATTTTACCCAGCAAGGCATTCATTTAAAATTGAAGGTGAAATAAAGAGCTTCACAGTCAAGAAAAAACTAAAGGAGTTTGTTAACACCTAACCAGTACTGAAACAAATGTTAAAGGGCTTGCTTTAAAAAGAAAAATAAACAGAGGAAATAGTTTAAAAATAAAATGGCAATAAATACATATCTATCAATAATCCCTTTACTGTATTTTGTAATGTATAATGTTCACCCATAGTTTTGTGCATATTATATATGGGATTATTACACCTATTATTTATACCCATATGTAATCACTATACCCATGTATAATGTGTATCCTTATTTTTCCCTCAAAAATTTGGACAAAAAGTACACATTGTACATGGCAAAATACAGTAAATGTAAATTGCTTAAATGCTCCAATCAAAACACTTAGGGTAGCTAAATGGATAAGGAAAGAAGACTCATATATATGCTGATTCCAAGAGGCCCACTTCAGAACAAAAGATACACACAACAAAAAGGAATGGAAAAGGATATTTCATGCAAATGGAAAAGGGAAAAAAGTGGGATAGCAACACTTATATCTGACAAAATTGTCTTTAAAGGCAAGGCTATAGTAAGATACAGAGAAGAACATTACAATATGATAAAGGGAACAATCCAACAAAAGGATATAACCCTAGTAAACACTTATACATACAACATAAGAGCATGTAAATATATAAAGCAAATCCTTATGGACATAAAGGGAGAGATTGACAGAAATACAGTCGTAGTCAGGGATTTCAACACCCCTTGACTTCAATGGATAGATCTTCCAGACAGAAAATAAACAAGGGATAACAGACTTAAGTGACACACTAGATAAATTAGATTTAATTGATATCTTGAGAGCATTTTATCCCAAAGAAGTAGAATATGTATACTTTTCAAGTGCACATGGAACATTTTCTAGGAGAGAGCACATGTTAGGACACAGAACAAGTCTTAATAAATTTGAGAAGATTTAAATCATAACAAGTGTCTTCTCTGACCATAATGCTATGAAACTAGAAATCATCACAAGAAAAAACTGACAAATGCACAAAGACATGGAAGCTAAATAACATGCTATTAAACAATGAATGGGTCAACAATGAGATCAAGGAAGAAATCAAAAGGTATCCTGAAACAAATGAAAATGAGACCACAACAATCCAAAACCTATGGAACACAAGGAAAGCAATCTTAAGAGGGAAATTCATAGCATTACAGGCCTATCTCAAGAAAAAAGAAAAAGCTCATATAAACAATCCAACTTAAAGGAACTCAAAAAAAAGAGCAACAAAGATGATGGCTTAAGCAATTTGTCTTTTTTTCTCTATCTCTCCAATCAGCTTCTCTTTCTGTTTACATTGCTCTTTGACAGATTCCTCCATATTGGGCAGAAGTATCACCAGCAGTTCTAGATTTAAATCATCCTCACAGTTGCCAGTCCCTCAAAACATGCACAGAAATTAGCAGATAACTCTGCCTATGGGCATGGGGTAGAAAAATCTGGGAGGACTTTACAAAGGAGATGGCATTTACTTGCATCTTGATGATGTGTTGGGGTTGCCCAGGGGAAGAAGGATGAAATAAAATGGGCTTTCCTATATTTGAGGGACTGTTCCATGAAGCTTGAGCATATTGGAGCATGTGGCGGAGGACAAAAAGATGAGGAGAGCTGCCAGATTCACTGAAAGCTGTTTTGCCAAATGACCAATTTGCAGAATGGCTAATTCACTGAAAAATCAATTTGGCAAATATTCAATTCATAATTTACCAAATTTATTGATTTATTAAAAATAATCTCTTGACTATTTAGATAAAGCATATAACAATTTGTATTGCACCAATGGCCATGCTTAACCAGTGCTCATTTTGTCTTTAGAACTGTATTTTAAGGACTATTCAGTTTATTAAGAACTAAGGTCATATGGGGGAAAGGGTAGTCTCCTTAGGACTGTATTTAATATTCAGAAAAATATATTTTAAGCAAAGACCAACGTCAATGTCTCATATGGGAATTTTTTTCAGTTCTACTAATATCTTTCAGCCTTTTCTCACTCTAACATTTCACCATGTCTTGCCTAACCTTATCAGGACCTCTCTGTTTAGAGGAAGTTTTTGCTTTTCTGTTCAGACCTCATAATTTTAACACTTTAGACTTATGCTATTCACTATGATAACCACTAAACAGGTGTGGCTATCTAACTTTAAACTAATCAAAATTAAATCAAGTTAGAATTTCAGCTCATCAGTCATACTAGCCACATTTCAAGGGACTAACAACCACAAGTGGCTAGTGGCTGGTATATTAGACAATGCAGAGAGAGATTTCCATCATTGCAGAAAGTTCTATTGAATAGCGGTTTTTTTTTTTTTTGGTAACAATTTTTTTAAGGTTGTTCAAGTATTTGTTTCCATTTTCCCGCCACCACTTTCCCCCACTCCATCCACCCCCACCTCCTACCCTCAATCCCTCCCCTCTTTGGCTTTGTCCATGGGTCCTTTATACGTGTTTTTCATAACTCTTCCCTTTTTCTCCCCTGTTATTTCCCTCCTCAGTCCTCACTGGTTACTTTCAGTTGTTCTTTATTTTAATGTTTCTGTTTATATTTTGATTGCCTGTTTGTTTTGTTGACATTGTTTCAAACCTGCCTAATAAGTTCTGAATCTACCTGTTCTCTAAGATGCTGTGTTTTATTTCCTCAACTCTGTGACCCACAGCAGCTCATGAGCCAGACTCCCTTCCTATCCCTGGCCTTGACTCCCCAGAGCCTGATTTGCCTAGGAAGGGAATTTAGAAAGCAAGCTCGTTGTTGATAATTTCCATTTTGTTCATTTTTTAGCCTAGCAATAAGATGACTTCAAATATTTTAGTAACCCCTGTGTAAAATTTTCTAGGGAATGATTTGCCTCAATTAAATCCAAATAAATTCTGTTCTATTTGACAATCTTCTTTCTCTCACTCCACTGCCCTTCGGAGAAGGAAAGGAGAAGGGAGGGAGGAAGGGTGTAAAGGAAGAAGGGAGGGAAAGAGGAGGGAAGAGAGAGATCTTCTTGTCAGTAAACTCTTTACTGAAAATACTAATTCCACTAAAAGCATCAAAAGAGCTTTTTCCCCCTTAGAATGAAAAAAAAAAATACAGTGCATAGCAAAATGCAAGGCTTGAATGAACATTTCAAATCCTACTTGTCATAAGCCATTAGTTGAATTGCCTAAAGAAATCCCTTGACAAGTATAAGTGCTGTTTTTATGTTAGAGAGCTTCATAATGTTGGCCACAAGAAGAAATTTCTCCACAAAAGCTCCTCTGTTTAATAAAGTGATTTGTTCCAGTAAGAGTGATAATAAAATTGCTGAATTGAAACAGGATTGTTCAATGAAGACCTGAATCCAATTTGCTGGACTAGTGTGATTACACTTTATCTCTGTGTTTACTCATTGGTAGAATTGCTACCAGTCTTTTGATATTCAATTAACAGGATTAATGGTTTTCAGGACCAGAAGGTAGTAAGAGGAAATAGATCCCTTCTTAGGTGGCCTGGCAGCTGCATGTGGCCTCTTTAAGGTTGTGCACCTTGCTGGCTGTGTGCTGCAGAATGATAGGTCAATTGTCTTGCCTTATCTTTTAAAATGAGATTCCTTTTTTCAATGAAAATTATTTTGGATAATTGTATCTATGATAATTTATGTCTCCCCCCTCTGTGAATTCTTCAGGAAACTGATGGTACAACTTCATAGCCTGGGAAAAACAGGTAAATGTTAGAATATAGTAACAGTTTTCTAAAATTTAACTTTTAGGGTGATACATTGTCTCCATCTAGTCCCATATGAAAATTCTTATTATCATAATTGATGGCATTAATAACAGAATGAAAAACTTTGACAAACCATTTCATTCATTACCTAGAAATGTTTGAATGCTTAAGTGTATACATTTTTATTTTTATTACAGTTTACAAGTGCATATAGTTTTTCTTTTTTTATAAATATATTTTATTGATTATGCTATTACAGTTGACCCATTCCCCCCCGCTTTATTCCCCTCTGCTTTGTACCCCCTTCCTATCCACATCTCCCTCGTTAGTTCATGTTCATGGGTCATACATACAAGTTCTTTGGCTTCTATATTTCTTATACTATTCTTAACTTTCTCCCCTGTCTGTTCATACCTACTATTTATGCTTCTAATACCTTTTCTCCCATTCTCCCCCCTCCCACTCCTCACTAATAACCCTCCACATGATCTCCATTTCTGTGATCTTGTTCCCATTCTAGTTGTTTGCTTTGTTCGTTTTTGGATTTTTTTAGGTTTCATTGTTGATAGTTGTGAGTTTATTGTCATTTTACTTTTCATGATTTTTTATCTTCTCGTAGACAAATCCCTTTAATATTTCAATAAGGGTTTGGTGATAGTGAACTCTTTTAACTTTACCTTATCTGGGAAGCACTTTATCAACCATTTCTGTGTGCATTCTGATTACCAGTGGGTTTTTTTTTATTATTATTTAGAGTTTTATTTGTTTATTTTTTAAAGAGAGAGGAAGGGAAGGAAAAAGAGGGAGAGAAACATCAATGTGTGGTTGACTCTCATACACCCCCTACTGGGGATGTGGCCTGCAACCCAGGCATGTGCCCCAATTGGGAATCAAACTGGCGACCCTTTGGATCACAGGCCCACGCTCAATCCAATGAGCTACACCAGCCAGGGCTGATTACCAGTGTTATGAACTATGCATCTGATAGGTTGGCTATCTTTTTGTTGCTTAGTTGTATTTTTTCTGGAGCTTTGACCTATTCTTTCATTTGAGCCATTCGTTTTTTGTCTTGGCCTGCCTCTTACATAAAAAGGGGTGGAGCCTTAGGTATTAACCAGGGTGGGGCAACCCACAACACTGTGCAGTGGTGCTGTATGTAGGGGAGGGGTACAAAAGGGTACAATGCCACTTGCTGGGCTCTTGGAAGGCTTTCAGTCCCTTCTCCACTACCTACAAGCAAATTGTGCTGTTCTGGTGCTAATTCCTGGGTGGGTGGATTTATGGATTTGTGTATGCTCTAGGACCCTCTGGGTCTCTCCAATGAACTCTCCTATGAGGCTGGGAGTTTCTCCCACTGCCTCAACCCCCACAGATTTTTTTCAGTCAGAGGTTTTGAGGCTTTATTTCCCCATGCTGGAACCCTGGGTTACAAGGTCTGTCTCACTCCTCAGTCATTCCTCCCAGTTTATCCACACACAAAAGTGGGACTGCCCACTCCACCAGCCACCACCTCACTCAGTCCTGGAGCTGCTGCCTTGCCATGAGTCCTCTCCGCCCCAGCTGCCCATCTCCGCTCCTCCTACCAGCCTGGATGAATGTTTCTTCTTTAACTCCTTGGTCATCAGACTTCCATATAGATTGATTTTCCAACAGTTCTGGTTGTTTTTTGTTTTTAAATTTGTTGTCCTTCTCTTGGCTGTGGGAGGAGGCACAGTATGTCCACCTATGTCTCCATGTTGGCTGTTAGTCTTCATATAGTTTTTCTAATCTCCATTGTCTTTGGAATGGTGCCAGTTTCAACCTTCAAAGGGATTAGTAAAACCATATGGTACACAAAGATTTGTTAAAGCATACTCCTCTTTTGTTTGTGGAGGTGTTTGTTTTGTTCTGTTGTCTGTTGAGTTTGGTTAGAGGTTTTTTGTCACAGATCAAGAAACTATCAAAAAATATATATAATGATGAAAGAAGCCAATGTCTTTATCAGTTACTAGGATATTTCTATTAAAATATATCTGACATATAATATTCTATAAATTTAAGGTGTATATGTTGATTTGATACATTTATATATTGCACTAAAATTGCCACCATAGTGTTAGCTAGCATATTTATCATGTCACATAATTATCATAAGTGCCATCAATGAATGAATAAAGATGTGATGTATACATACAATGGAATATTATTCTGCCACAAAAAAATCTACCAGTATATTTTAATAGCAGAGTTTGGTCATTTTTAGCTAACACTGGTATTTTTGCCTGGATTCCTAGTAAACAGAGCATAAAGCAATGCTTTATTGAGAGCAAAATCACAGGGAAGCAAGAGTCAGGTGAAAAAATAAAACTAAACAGAAAATAGGAGTAAGCATACACAAGGTAGTATATTACCAAGTTGACACAGCATCACTGGTAGCTTAGTCGTGCTGGATAATTCTCCATCCAGCAATAGGGAAAATAAAGGGAAGCCCTATATCTTAGAAGTCTGTCACAAGGAAGAAGGGAGAGCAAAGGTCCACTGGCTTGTTTCTGTCACCTGCCTTTCGTTGGTCAACATTACTTCATGGTGGTATTAATAACCAGATGATTCCAAGTTGTGTTTTCTGATCCCTTAAAAGTCATTGGGAAATGCCCCAATAGAACTTGCTGGGTCAGAATATGGTGTTCTAGATGCTACATTTCTCCTTGGACTCAATGAAGAGCATGCTGAAACCAGCATTCATCCACAGGGTGGCTAAAACAGTCCCAGGAATTAGAAAATGATGCTGTGACAGCTAGAGTTTTACAGTCACAGTAACAGTGTGAGCTGTCACTAGAGTTGATCTAGCTGGGAAGCAGGGGAAATCACCAAGGGCTAAGGGAAGGGGACTGGTAGAGAGACAAAAAGCAGATCTGCAATGATGCATAAGTGGAGTCTAATACGACTTGTGAGTTAAATCTGTTCTGAAGAGCTGTTTTCACAATAAACATTTTCCCCAGGTGTTGATCAAATGTAAAGTTATCAAAATGTTTCCTGTATCTTCTAAAATGAGATCTTCTAAACAACCCTCTGTATTAAGTGCAATATTTAAATAATTGTAGCTGGGTTTCCTTCCCTTGCTATCATTTCAAATATGGGATACATGTAGTCAAGATACCCTCCCAAAATAAAAACAGATGACTGAGTTAATATTTACCTATAACCTCAGGGCCTTGAATGTGGTAGAAACTGTTGGTGAAAATTATTGCTGGAATGAATGAAAGTGTGGTCAGTCAATTAGCCCAAGGTGTCTGCCTCTCTGGCCACACCCTTATCCCCAGCTCTGCCTGTGTTTACTGATTATGAACAAGACACTAAAAAAATGCAATTTCATCTTAAAAAGAATATTCCAGAGTGTAACAATGGCTTTCCCATTTTCATATTTTAGTGGAGATGGGGTCAAATATTTTCCATTAGCCTTGAGTTCCCTCTCTAGTCCTTTGGCAGGTTTGCTTCTTTAATTAGAATATCTTGAACAGCAATTTTGGTATCAAAATATGTTCTTATGTGCAATATATATGTATGTAAATATGTGTGTATATATATACACCTTTCTATAAAAAGACTACAATGCAATGCATCTGACTTTCATTAACTACTGAAAAATTTCAAAACATTCTTGTTCAAGATATGCTCTCAATATCTTCTTCAGTTGGTGAAGTTCTCTATTTTAGCATAGTTAGTGACTACAGTCTTTCATGCTAAGTGACAGTGTCTGGGAATCTTATTTATCTGTGTACAGGAGAACCCAAATGAACCAGAAGTTCATTTTTTTAATATGCAGGCAGTTCTCATTTTGCATGGTAGAGTGGAACTATAAAAAAGATCTTTCTAGCTGAAACTATGCAAAGCAATCTTAATAATCAACAAGAAAAATAATGACGGTACATAACATAAAAATTTTTGTCTAAATGTTTAAAACTCTCTTGCTGTAAGTTATAAATGTATAACTTATGTTATACTTTTCTGTATAACTTATACATAAGTAATAAATGTATAAGTTATAAAATGAAAAAATGTATAACTAACATTTATTTAATACACTAATTTAAAATATTAGGTTGCACTTGCTGGAGTGTCTCTCTGGATCATGTGCCAGCCTGCTAAACAGAGGGTCACCAGTTCAATTCCCAGTCAGGTCACATGCCTGGATTGCAGGCTGAGTCTGTATTTTGGAGGGTACATGAGAGGCAACTACACATTGATGTTTCTCCTTCTCTCTTTCTCCCTCCCTTCCCCTCTCTCTAAAAATAAATAAATATTTTTAAAGGATATTTAAATTTTTTAAATAAAATAGAACATTAGAAATATCAATGTGTTTTATTTCTTTGTTTAAAAAACTCACTAAAAATAGTTTTGCAATTCTTGACTCTTCAATGTATACTGTACATGTTAGGATCTTTTCTAGGTCTTGATAAATTGTCATATCCCTTTCTAAGTATAAATCATCTTCCAATATTTTATCCTGATGTCAATGTTTTAAAACATCTTCAAGAGTTTCATCCATGTGAAATTTTTGCCAATTTCACTTCACCTGGTATATATCCATCTTTCCATTGCAACCACTTTCCTTATTTCTGTTGATAAGTTTGCCTTCTCTAAAGTTTCTCTGGCTACACATTCAGAGTTTTGAATACAGACAATGTCAACATTCTCTCAGTCAGTTATTTATTCTATAACCCCATTTAAGTTTGATTTTAATTTATAGCATTATCACTTTCAATTCTTTGACACAATTTTCCATTTGTTGGCCAATTTCCTCTTTTGATTTTCCACCTTTGTAAAATGCCACATAGCTTTGTTAGTCTCTCAAATTCGCTATGAATCTGCCCCTTGGAAGGTATGTTGTTCACACCTTGATCTCTGGCACAGAGTATGATATTTGGTACACAGTGAGTGGGCAGTAAATATTTAATGAGCAAAAAAAAAAAAGACAAGGAAACAATGCAACAGCATATTTTGCTGTCTGTGCATGGGATGAATAATGGATGTTCAATGATCACAGAATTTTAAAAAGTGATGTGTTTTTTTTAAAAAAAAAAGCTCACTAATCATGAAAACTGTCTCATGTAATGATTTGAGGACTGAAGAGTTGGTAGTAAAGTTTGCTTACATTTAATATATCATGGAAACTGAAATTTGAGCCACACTTTTGGGTACTGGTCCTATTTAAGTAATCCACTGTAACTGAAATCTGTTCACATCAAAACCTTGCAAAATGAGGACTGCCTATATTTTATATTAATGCTTTATGGACTTGGTGAGGCAGCCTAGCTAACTACTACACAATAAAAGGAATCTTCACCATCTTGGCCAAAAGATATCCAAAGGGACAATAAAAGAACCATATGTGATTTCTTATACATATGTGTATAGGTGCCCACTAAGGACTGTACCTAAACTCATGGGGTACAGCAGGATAAGTGTATATATGTTTTGGAATCTGACAGAAATGAGTAATGTTACTCAATCTCAGAGATTTAATTTTTTCATATGTAAAACATATCCCAAAGAATTGTGTGAACAAATGAGATAATATGTATAATATTTTTAGTACAGTGTCTGGTTCATAGTAGAAAATCATTCAGTGTTGTTAATAACAGTAGCAGTGATGATGGTAGTCTTAATGCTGGACTCTTGTGTACCTGGAAGAGCAATGAAACATAGAACTTTTAAAAATAAGGGAACTAGAGTAATTAATTAGGGAAAGTTGAGTTTTCAGAAGGTCATTGTAGCATAATATTTTAATAAATTCATAGAACATGTACTCTGAAAATCTGGAAATTTAAATAGGTTAAAATGCCTTCAATATAGGAAAAAAATAAGCTTCGACATCCACCAATGCCAAGTTATGGTTCTGGCAAAGCATTTATGTCTCTGTTGTGAGCTTTATCCAACATCCATTACCAGTTCCTAGTTTGTAAATCCAATAGCTGTAGGACTGAGATTTGAACAACAAAATTGGCAATATTTTAAGCTTGATAAATTAGAGCTACCAGCATGACTGCACAATTGTAGAAAAAAGTTAGGTTTGCACATTTCAAGAGTTTGCTATGAATTTACCTTGGAGCAAATAGAGTCTCATTAACCACCTCAATGCTATATACATTTGGGAAAATTGAAAGGGCCATATTTTAATTAAGGCAGGTTAAATTTAGTTACTTTAAGTTACAAAAACTACTACCATTATTCAACCAATGAAAAAGGCTTGGACCTTTGTAGCTCTTTTTCTTAAACTATGTTCCATGGAACATCAATGTTCATTGTGATATAATATGAATTCCTCACAGAAAGGGGAAAAGTTTTGTATGCATGAATCTGGAGATTTATAATGCATATTAGCATTTGAAAGACTTTGAGAATCCCTGCAGTAAAAAATAAACCCTCTTTAGAATATATTAACGCAAATATATTGACCATTTCCCAAATATACTGACCCTGAAACACTTAGGAAAAAAATAAACAAAAACTACTGCTTTCTCATAAACTATAGTGTTTTGAAAACCTGCACAAAAAAAGTATAAATGAACAATAGATTTACACCATTACATGATTTACATTTTGAAACATTAAAGAGATTTTAATTATATTTTCATGCTATATCCTTGAGCATCCACATATTTTGGAAATTAAGTTCAGGTAGCTTTCAGAAACAAATCACAAAACAACTCAAAAGTTTACCTAAAACAGTTTATTTCTGATACAAGTTCTTCCTTAACACCATTCCATTCCATTGTCCACACCAAACCATGCTATATTCCTTAAGGACCACTTTTTTCATTGGGTAGACTTTCTTGTTCAATCATTTTATCTGGTCCTCTAATTCTATTTGTCAACAAGAAAACAATTTTCAACTCCGATAATGACCTCTTAGCTCTGTGTTGATAGGAATACAGAGATGTATACTTTCTATACTTGGACTAAAGGGCCTTACAATTTAGCAGAAGAAGCAAAACCAACATAAGTAAAGCAATTAAAAAACAGCTTCAGAGGTTTTCAAATACAGCATAGATCAGCATAGGCTAAGATAACTGGAGAAGACTGTGGAAGAGATGGACCTAAGCATACAAATAGGATGTAGGAAAGTGTGGAGATAGAAGGGAGAAAATTAAAGACAGGAGGAAAAGCATAACCAAAATCAAATGGCAGGAAGAAGTGCTTGGATTCAGGAGGAAGTAGGGGGGAAAAACAGGTACAGAAGTCTTCCTGTACTGGAACATTAACATTACCTGTATACAGAAATAAGGTGTGCTAAAAATACTGTGGGCTCTACACTATGGATATTTCTGACCACTGGATTCAGGAGTTGGACTTGTTTTGTTAAGCAGGGGGGAGTCATGGTCATAAGAACAAGGTCATAAATTTGAACATGGTTATGAAATAAATGAATGTCCTAGAAAGCTTAGTCTTACATCTCATTTGGAAAGGTTGAAGAGAGAAAGAGAAAGAAACCGAAGGCCAAGACTGAAGTTATAAGACTGTTGAAGTAATTTATGTGTTGAGGCTTTTGATAGATGGGAATGAAATAGAAATAAAGAAAAAAAGTGAATCCATAAATCTGAAGGCACAAATAAAACAATATTTGGTGCAAAAAAAAGGTTGAGTCAAAACAACCCCAAAGTAGCTAATTTAGGAAGATGGTGATTTTAAGAACTAAGTTTAGGGAAAGAAGCTAAATACTCATATTTATGAAGTAAGAATAAAAAGACATATTTTCATGGATTTCTAGTTAAGTCTTCCACAATTTAATCCCAATCTACATCTTACATTATTCTCCACTACATCATCATTAATTCAAAAATTATTTTATGAGCACCTATTGTATGCCAAGAAGTATTCTAGACACTGAAGGAAAAAGATGTGGAGTGTATTGTTCAAGGCAGAAGGTGGAGATGGGTATGGGTATGTAAATAAATAATTGAAGAATCAGTATATTCCCTATGTTCAGATTAGAGGGGATAGGTACTAATATTGATTGAGCTCCTACTATGCACCAGACCTTTTAGATTCATCTAACTTAACTTCCATTTCAACACAAAGATGTAGATAATGTTATCCCATTTCTCTTTATCAAACACTACCTGTGAGGTCCCCACTATACTGAACCACTGAGGACACCAACAATGTGAAAGCCACCTGGAAAATATTGCTTCCTTTCTTTACACAACTACCAGGGACTCCTGGATGGACAGCAAAGATCCTTCATTATGAGAACACGATTTGTCAGGCCACTTCAAGCCTTCACAGATTCTACCCTACACCAAGACTGACCTAGTAGATTTCAAAAATTTTAAGATGCATATATTTTTTCATATTTTAACATCTTGAAGTTGGAACAATCAAAGAGGTATTCTATTCACTTAGTAAAGAAGGATTCCTTTCATACATCCCAGTGTGCTCAGTATTTGGGTATAGAGTAAAAACAATGGTTTGCTTCATGGAAATTATTAATTTTTTGTTATCATTTTTATGATGTTTTCCCATCATGGAAGTTGCAATATGCATCCAAATGAACTGTCTCCATAATGATATTTTATAAAGCAATCATAAAATTGCATTAGAGGATTTAGTTTCCACCCCACATTTTACCATCACCCGAATTTATTAAATATAAGCAAGAAAATGTTTTATTAATAAGTAGAAATTATACTTCAAGTCTTAAACATTACTTTTAGGAAATTATTGTAATTATTCTGTTATCAGGGTATTCTGTTTTAAAATCTTGCTTTACAATGGTTTGCTCACAAAATTGGAAATGAGGTAATCTTTGGTATCTCAACCTTCTCCTCCTACATCAAACAAAATTAGGATACTCTGGCTAAAATCAATTTAACCCCAAAAGTTTCATTCCAAACAAAGTGAGAAATAAATATTAGCAATTGTCCACTCTGGGAAGTGTCTGATTGAATGAGCGTAAGAATGGAGTAGCAGCCTGACATGTCTACATTTTCCTGTACAGGTAGCCAACTCAGTCTTTTAGGTTTTGTCACAGTGCCAGTGTTTCTGCTTGGCACAACTTCAAGGGCCCTATGTGTCCAATCCAAGGCAGCCCCCTTCAGGATACATGAGCCAAGCTAACTGCATGCAAACCAGGCTGAGTCTTGGAATCAGTTTACATGGGCATGTTGTCAGAAAAAGATGTTTATGTGTGTGAGAATCTTAAAAGACTGAATAGAAAGATCAGAAGCAAGGTTAAGCAGAATGGGACTGGGAAGAATTCCACATGTCCTAAGAGGACAGGCAGAGGATAAAAGAAGGTACAGTAGGGAGGCAAAAACAGAAGTGAATTCTTCACAGTCTGGTTGGCAAGCCTCGCAACAGTGCCATTCTTCAAACAAAACCTCCCTTGGCCTCAGATCCTGCTCTGGTCATGCCAGCTCTATTGATTTACATAAAACCTTCAAGACTTTGATCAGCAACCAAAATGCAAACATTTTAAGTGATAGCCCAAAGAAGCTTGTTTAAAAAACAGTTGATGTAAGGGTTTAAAACAGTCCATTAACAATCTCATGTAGAAATGTGTATACATACATGCCTACCCATGCATGCATCTATGCAAAAGAACATTTTTATAGTCTATTAACAATGTCATGTACTTATTTACACATATTCACTTCAAGTCCAAAGAAACGTTATTTATTGGCAAACCTAAAGGCAAAAATATAAAATTAAACTCTTCTTTCACTGAACTTCACACTCATTCCCATCCAAGAAGGGGAAAAAGGAAATCATTCCTACCCATTAGAAGTAAAAAAGGGTGATTTATAGTTGGGTTTAATCAGACCATAAATTCTTCCACAGGGTACGATTTTAGGATATGAATTAATCATATAATTTTAGAGGCTTGAAATATCTAAATGACTCTTTCCAACTCTTCACTTACAAATGTCCCAATGTTTGTCAATCTGATAAGTACCCAGTACATTATTATAATCAAATGGCTGCTACAGATAATGCCCCACTACCCATGTTAAATGCCAGCCTCTGTGGACCCTGAGGTCTTGCTCAACCTGAAGAATTAACTCAGTGAGTTAGCTTAAGAGAGCAACTGGCAAAACTTCTAACTATAAAATAAGCGGCCAGGAGGTTTAATGGTGTGGCTCTGACACTTTAAAAAAATTACTAAATAATATTTGTCTGCCTTGAGGCATTTGAACTCTATTTCTAGACCTGGTGAGTGTAAAGAGCTCTAATAGAATAACAGCACCCTGGCTTCAAACTATTCCTTTAAAAAATGACTAACTGGTACAGTTTTTCCTTACAAAGTCACTATGGATATTTGGGCTTATAACAGCATATTATGGTGACCAAATGTGGTCAGCTGACTCTCAGCTAAGCTTCCTCCAGCTGGAAAGTCAGACAGCAGGAGAGCAACTTCCTAATGAAGGGTGATGCACTAGCCTGAGAAGACAGGGCAGGGGGCAGCACAATTTTAGTTCTTTCATCTTCAAAAGAAGAATTCTAAACATTGTTCTATCTCAGGGACTCCCAGCCCTCACGTTCCCATTGGTCCCAAGCCCAGTGTATTCTGCACTGAGAAGAACTAAGAAATTTTAAAACAGATACCATCTCTGGGCTACAAATAATACAGACATTTCCCAAATCTTTACTGAATGAACTGCTTCCAGAATTACTTAAGCCTTCTCAGAAGCTCACACTGACAGGAAGTAACCTCCAGACTACTAAATAATGACAAAGACTCAACCAGGGTGTCCCCTCTGTCATTTTCGGTTCCCCTTCCCTGGTTCACCAACATGATTTCCCATTCACTCTCCTCCTTCCAGCTGAGCAAACTTCCTCAAAGCTTCCTTCCTTTTATTCTGTAGCTTCAAATATTATTACACATGCCCAGGAGAGCATGAGTGTTTATAGCACCTCCTTTCATTTTAGCATTTACAAATGTAAATGAACTGTGTTTGACTCCATTTAATTAGCAACTTTTACAAGCTTCCTTAAAAACACACTGTCTTTTGACCCAGCTAAGAGTCCTGAAACACTAATTCAAAAGAACCTATGCACCCCTAGGTTCATAGCAGTGCAATTTACAATAGCCAAGTGCTGGAAGCAACCTAGGTGCCCATCAATAAATGAGTTGATTAAAAAGTGTGGTACAGGGACTGCTGGCCAAGATGGAGGTATAGGTAGACACACTGTGCCTCCTCGCACAACCAAAAGAAGGATAACAACAACTTAAAAGCAAAAAATAACCAGAATTGACAAAAAATTGAACTGTATGGAAGTCTAACAACCAAGGAGTTAAAGAAGAAACATTCATCCAGACCAGTAGGAAAGGTGGAGACTCACAGGCAGGCAGAGAGGAGTTGTGGCAAGGCGGCAGTTGGCAGACTGTGGTGCACAGGGTGGTGGCTGGCTGTCAAGGCAGCAGCTAGTGGAGCCTGTGGGCCCAGATTCCCACACAGATGAACTGGGAGAACAATTGGGAATCAAGACAGACCTTGAGGCCCAGAGCTCCAGCACAGGGAAATAAAATCTTAAACCACTCATTGAAAACACCTGTAGGGGTTGAGTGGAAGAAACTCCCAAGAGACTTCATTGGAGAGACCCATAGGGTACTAGAAAGTACACAAGTCAACCCACATGGGAATGAGCACCAGAAGGGCCCAATTTGCTTGTGGGTAGTGGTGAAGAGTGACTGAAATCCGGCAGAGAGAGGAACAAGCACCATTGCTCTCTCTTGGAACCCTCCCCCACATACAGCATTACAAACCAGTGACGTGGGTTACCCCACCCCGATGAATACCTAAGGTTCCACCCCTCACTATGTAACAGGTACATCAAGACAAAAAATGGCCCAAAGGAAAGAAAAGATCAAAGCTCCAGAAAAAATACAACTAAGTGATGAAGAGGTAGCCAACCTATCAGATGGTTGAAAACATTGGTAATCAGGATACTCACAAAATTGGTTGCATTTGGTCGCAAATTAGATGAAAAAATAGGCTATGGTAAGTGAAATAAAGGAAAATGTACAGGGAACCAATAGTGATGGGAAGGAAACTGGGACTCGAATCAATGGTGTGGACCAGAAGGAAGAAAGAAACATTCAACCAGAACAGAGTGAAGACACAGAATTCAAAAACATGAGGAGAAGCTTACATCCAGGACATCTTTAAGCATTCCAACGTCCGGATTATAGGGGTACCAGAAGGAAGAGAAAGAAATTGAAGACCTATTTGAACAAATCATGAAGGAGAACCTCCCCAATCTGGCAAAGAAAATAGACTTCCAGGAAGTCCAGGAAGCTCAGAGAGTGCCAAAGAAGTTGGAACCAAGGAGGAACACACCAAGGCACATCATAATTACATTAGCCAAGATTAAAGATAAGGAAAGAATCCTAGAATCAGCAAGTGAAAAGGAGGCAGTTACCCACAGAAGAGTTTCCATTAAGACTGTCAGCTTATTTCTCAAAGAGACCTTGCAGGCAAGAGGGGGCTGGAAAGAAGTATTCCAAGACATGAAAGGCAAGGACCTACATCTAAGATTGCTCTATCCAGCAAAACTGTCATTTAGAATGGAAGGGCAAATAAAGTGCTTCCCAGGTAAAGTCAAGTTAAAGGAGTTCATCATCACCAAGTCCTTATTATATAAAATGTTAAAGAGATTTATCAAAGAAAAAGAAGATGAAAAATATGAACTGTAAAATGAGAGCAAACTCACAGTTATTAACAACCACACCTAAAACAAAAACAAAAGCAAACTAAACAAACAACTAGAACAGGAACAGAATGACAAAAATGGAGATCACTTGGAGGGTTATCAACAGGGGATTGGGAGGGGGAGAGAGGGGGAAAAGGTACAGAGATTAAGTAGCATAAATAGTAGGTAGAAGATAGACAAGGGGAGGTTAAGAATAATATAGGAAAAGTAGAAGCCAAAGAACTTATATGTATGACCATGGACATGAACTAAAGTGGGGGGGAATGTGGGTGGGAGGGGGTGTTCAGGGTGGAGGGGAATCAGGGGGGAAAATTGGACAACCATAATAGCATAATCAATAAAATATATATTTTTAAAAGCTGTGGTACATTTACACAAAGAAATACTACACAGAAGAAAGAAGGAAGGAGCTCCTACCCTTCACACAGCATGGATGGAGCAGGAGAACATTATGCTAAGTGCAGTAAGCCAGGTAAGTGAAAGACAAATACCATATGATCTTGCCTATAAGTGGAACATAATCAACAAAACAAACAAGCAAGCAAAATATACCACATACACTGAAATAAAGAACAGATTGACAATATCCAGAGGGAAGGGGGTAGGGAGATAGCACAGGAAAGGATCATCAAAGATCATGTATAAAGGACCCATGGATAAAGCCAAAGGGGGGAAGGATGGAGGGTGAGAGGTGGGGGTGGGTGGGGCAGGGGGAAGTGGTGGCTGGAAAATGGAGACAACTGTATTAGAACAACAATGAAAAAATACATGGACAGAGACAGACAGAGTAACAGTTCTTTGAGAAAGGTAGTGTGGTAAAATGGTTAAATATGTTACCTCTGGAATCAGGCAACCCTGGGTTTATGGTCTAGCACAGTTCCCACCAGCTGGGTGGCTCTGGGCAAGCACAGACTCTCTTCAACTTGTGATGGGGTTATATCCCAATAAATCATCATAGCTGAAAAATTTTTAAGCAAAAAAAGCATTTAATACACCTAACCTACTGAACATCATAACTGTTCTCAGAGCACTTATATTAGCTCTACAGTTGGGCAAAATCATCCAATAATGAGTTCACTATAGAGTATCAGTTGTTTACTCTCATGATCTCCTGGCTGACTGAGAGCTGTGGCTCACTGCTGCTGCCCATCATCACAAGAGAGTGCCGTACCACATATCTCTACAGGTACAGTTCCTACTGGATGCATATTGCTTTTGCAGCATTGTAAAGTTGAAAAATAACCCAAACCCATAAAAATTGGGGACTGTACTGCATCTATTTGGGCTCCTGTGTTTTCATGTACAAAATGTGAAGACAGGACCTCACAGACTGTGGCAGATTAAATGCTGTGTGTAAGAAGAATCTAGGATTATGCCCACACAAAAAACCTGCACATGTATATGTACAGCATCTTTACTCATAACTGCCCAAACCTGGGAGCAACCAAGATATCCTTCAGTAGGTGAATGAATCAATAAACCAGTACATCCAGACAATATATTATTCAGCCTAAAGAGCAATGAGCTATCAATCCAAGAAAAGATATGGACAAACCTATGTGAACATTACTAAGTGAAAGAAGCCAATTTTAAACTACGATTACAATTACACTCTCTGACTGCCCAGATGTGACTTATTCTCTCACCTGTGGGCTAGTAGCTGGAAGTCTGGGAAGGGTGAGTGCAGAGGGCACTGGGCAAGACACTTGCATTGTGCCACATAACTCACAGGGTTGGTGTGAGAATTAAATAAACTAGTACACAAATGTGTGCAGAGTCTCTAGACAAGGAACACTGTTGTTACTGGAATACATCAGAGGCACTCAGCAAATGTTCACTGTGCTCAAATAAGTATCAGCTATGAGCCAGACACTTGATATGCTGCTATCTATTTACTTCTCCCAACATTACCCAGAGAAGAAGAAATTGTTATTCCCATTTTGCACAGCAGATGACTCAAGGAGATGTAACTATAGACTCAAGAAGCAGAAAAAACTCATGTTCAATACCTAAATCCATGCTGAAATGCAGTTATCTAACACTAATAGTACATATTACATTTTGTTTCCTATATGATAAACAATAGAGAATCAACTATTTTATTTTCATTATAACTCTAATAGTGGACATCGCTTCAGGAAGTTGAAAATAAAGTTTGTTTACTTGTTTTTCTGTGAAGTTAGAAGTCTCTAAGAATATCATCACGAATCTACTAGGAAGAGGAATCTAAGCTCATACGGTCACTTTAATTGTCTCTTATCATCAGAGTCTAATCAACATTATTCTCTTGCAATCAAAGTTTCTTGCATTAAAGTAACAGAAACATCAAATTTGCTTAAGAAGGAAGAGGGGAAGAAGGAGGAGGAGGAGGAGAAGATTTATTATTTAAAAAACAACAGAGAACCCCAGGGAGGGAAGAGAAGGAAGATTTACTATTTAAAAAAGGGAAAACAAAAACACAAGCCCTGGCTGGTGTAGCTCAGTGGATTGAGCGTGGGCCTGCGAACCAAACGATCGTGGTTCGATTCCCAGTCAGGGCACATGCCTGGGTTGCAGGCCAGTTCCCAGCAGGGGATGCACAAGAGGCAACCATACATTGATATTTCTCTCCCTCTCTCCTCCCCTTCCCCTCTAAAGATAAACAAATAAAATCTTTATAAAATAAAACCCAGAGAACCTCTGGAAGGGGAGAGGAGGAAGATATACTATTAAAAAAAAAAAAAAACAGGCAGAGAACCTCTGGGAAGGGAGAGAGAGCACGGTCTCAGAGGCCCAGAACCAGGACCTGAAAGCTGGCAGGAAGGCGGTTACCACTCTCTGGGCTCTCTCCCTCCCCATCAAGTGTCACATAGTCTCCTGTTTCTGCTTCTCTCTCCTTCACCCTGCTTTGCTGATCAATTTTCTCTGCTTCTCCAATCTCATCACCACTCGTAGCTCCTTCCTTACCCAGAGCATTTAAGCAACTGACCCAAACTGAGACCAGGAATCTCAAGATCACACACATATACAACAGATAAAATCATGAGCTTCTAGCAAAATAAATTACTACTCCTTTGTCATATCTCTAACCATTATTCCATCAAATAACTCAGGAAATTCTGAGTGTGTTTGAAGGGGAGTCCAGCTCTCAAATACAAAGAGTAAAAAGAGAAATTCAGGAAAGAGATTTTGAAATTGGACACATTTGAGCTCCCAGAAAAATTGCCTCCAAGCAGCAACCGAGCAGAAGGCTGAACATGGGCCTTTATGCGATGCTTAATCAGATGGTGATAAGGGAGGGGCCATGCCAGCTAGCAAACCATCCAGGTCCACCAGGAGCCCAGGGAATAGGGAGCAGTCTGCTGTAGAATTCTCTCACAATGGCCTGGCAGAAATGGATGGTCCACACAGGCAAGGATCAATTGTAAAAAGTGGAATTAGTCATTCTAAATCATGCAGCTGTGGTCGAAGGGAGCTCTTCTAAAAATCATTAAACAATCATGTATTCCTATTGATTTATTCAAAATACCTTGAGGGAAAGCAGATTAAACACAAGGTAAAAGTAAGCTAATGCAGATTAAATGGATGAAGGATGGGCCAAGAGTTCCCTAGGTAGTTTTTGTACTAATGAGAGGAAAATTATATGTACACTATTACCAGGATAAAAGGGTCTATTAGAGGTCTTTTGCTTGACATATTTATGTATTTCAAATACTAAGTAGCATAGTGAATTAGGTTTACTCTGGGCATTTGTTATTTTTATTGCATCTCCAAAGTGATAAACAGAGTTCTCTGTTGAGGGCAGCATGCTGCCTCACTCCAGGAAACCCTGCCTGAACAGATAAACCCCAATGCCACTGTGACTCCATGGATGTCATTTATTACCATGCTCAGTGCAATTTCATTGCAAGGACAAGGCCTTTAAAATCTTGATGCAAAATGCGTAACACAGAAGTGGAAATGAGCTGCAGTACTCCTGATGCCTGTTCCCTGGGCCACATTTGAGATGTCCTTTCTTCCTCAAGTGGAATGTATTCAAATACCTTACCACATCAGAAAAACAGAAATCTGATGTATATGTTACACATCCTTTTCATGTGTTAGAGATACAGCAGGGGTTATGGTTCTTAGAGGAAGAGACTGACATTGAGAAATGATAAATGATGGGTCCAAGAGAACACAACTAGAGAGGATGTCAAATTTTCTGTCCCTGGTTCAGGCTTTTTCTGCTACACTGTATACCAGTGAAATTTGTACTTGTGGTCCACTACTTAACAAATAGGATTATTATCACTAAATCCCTTAGACATTTAAAATCAAAGTGCTTGTTCTCCATGAACTCATTCCATCCTTCATGTTCCTGACTGCCACTATCATCCCAACATCAGTCAATGAAGAAATTACATCCTTCTCCCATCATCCCTCTGGACCAAGCAATACAATTTTGCCGATGACCTTGCTTTCAATCTTTCCTCCTCCCCAAATTCATTCTGCACTCCACTCCCAGTGTAGTCTTCCTAAAATACAGGGTGTGGCAAACATAGGTTTACAGTTGTGAGTACATGAAACACAGAATTTATTCTTGTATTATTATTTATTGATTATTACATTATTTTCCACATGAATGACTATAAACCTCCTTTTGCCCACCCAGTATGGCTCTCAATATGTCACTCCCTACTTGTGGGGGGGGCGGTTTCCACCAGCAGAGCCCCTACATCTGCCATGGATGAAAATAATGCTACCAAGACATGATCTGCTTGGGGAGGAAAGGTGGCTAGCTTCTCTCAAGGGAGAAGGGCCCCAAGTTCTTACCTCAAATGGTATTTATTAGGTTCATAACACACAGGGATACAGGTAAAGCTCATCAATCAATGTCAGGTGGCAAGGATCAAACAATAAATAACATTTCAAAGAAATCTAAGGGCTTAATATGAGTCAGTGTCTGTCAGGTAAGGGGGTTGCAAAAACTTTAGGAGACATATTCATTTCCTGCCCAGACCCTTATCATATGAATGAATGAATGCACTCTTAGCAAAGCAGGTTTCACAGGACTTTACTAATTCTTTCTTATGCCCGATCACCCCAGAAACCGCTCTAGCCAGCAGAGGGCTGCACTCCCTCCCTGTCAAGATTCAGGCTTAAGTGGATAAGAGCCAGGAAGCCCTTCTCCCAGAGCTTCTCCCAGACAGAAAGGGGACTTGGGCTATGTCAAAATAGCCGGGGGATTGAGGGTCCTTCACCCTCACTTTGCTGCATCCCCCACTGATTCCTTCCTAGATGGCCCCCCACATGATCATGTCTGGCATGGGTTGCCCCTCCTCTGAGAGGTCTTACCCATAGACTCTGAATAACCAACCAAGCGTTGGGGGCTAGAGATGGCAGAGGCAGCACTCTTGCCAGGGATATAAGCTTTGTTTCCTCAGTGGCTCACAGTCCGGAGGTTGCTCACTCAGCCTTAGCCACGGGGTACAGTTACAACTCCTGAAACCAGGGAGAGTGGTTCCCAACACCTACTCAGAAAATCTAGGGAGACAGGGAGGTAGGGTGGCAAGTAACCATGTTTTTCTTCTCCTCAATCTGAAAGTTGTCATAAAAGTCTGAAATTTGGGCTGCTTTTTAATAGAGATGACTTGTAAAGAATGCATTTCTGCTTAATGGAGCTTGTGGTGGCATCAATCATGAGTGGTTGGGCCAAAAGAAATGTCATAAAGTTTGTGGTTAGAGCACAAGCTGAAATCTCAGGAGGTAGAAGGAAAGATTAACCAGGAGGCATAGAAGGTGAAGACTACACAATAGTGAGGACCTAGATATTAATGATAGATCATGCAATGTGGGAGATACCAATGACAAACTCCAACTAGAACTAATAAAAAGATTAACCTCATTGCATTCATTAGTGATGATTTTAACCAGTAAATACAAAAACACAGCATTTGTTCTCAACCCTATAGATACCCCAGCCCGCTCAAGAGAAATTCACAAGTTGATGGTTTTAAAAAACTTTACATATTGTGATATACAACCAGGTTGAAAGCCTCTGCTTATTGCATTAGATTCCTTCTATAAGGAACTTGTAAACTTGGTTTAATATTTGATTGAACTCCATGTTTTAAATAAATCATTTATTTCCTTATAGGCTCTCTACATATCTGCAAGTGGCTCTTCTTATCTACAGAACAGATATCATCACCATATGCCTGTGCATGGTCTGGCCCAAAAACTAGAGAAATAGCCTACTCTTGTTATGAGGTTAAATATTGTGTTTCTTGCTACCTACTTGTGTTGTATACATGTGCTGTGTTGGAGTTAAAATCTGAAGCAATAGTGACATCTTGCCATCTTCATAGCTCTTAAACTCCATAGATATGTTAATTCATTTGGTCATTGTTTCAGTCTATAAGAGAGGCTATGTTATTATTTCTAATTGCTGATGGGAAAATTGAGATTCAGTGATACTAAAAGACTTGTTCATGGTTACATGAGTAGATCATAACAGAACTTAGACTAGAATCCTTTCTTCATAAATTAGTAATATGATGATCTTTTTCATCAAAGCTTTATCATTTTTTAACAAGTTAGACACAACTCTGGAAAATAATCCCATTCTCAACTATGAAAAATATGACACACACAAGGAGAATGTCATGTGAAGATGAAGGCAGAGATTGGGATGAAGCAGCAGAAGCCAAGGAACACCAAAAATGGTCAGAAAACCACAAGAAGCCAGGAGATGAATGGAGGAGATTCTTTATTGCAGCCCTCAGAAGGAAACAACCTTGCAGAGGTTTTGATCTTGAATTTCTGGCTTCCGGAACTGTGAGAGAACAAGTTGCTGTTGGTTAAGTCACTCAGGTTTTGGTACTTTGTTACAACAGCAGCCCTGGGAAACTAATACATATTTTAGGACCAGAAAGTGTGGTGTGTGTTAACAGATACCTAAAAATGTGGAAGTGGCTTTTGAATTGGGTGAGATGGGGAGAGGCTGGAACAGTTTGAGGCATTTCTTAGAGAAAGCTTAGATTACCTCAAAGATACTGTTAGTAAAAATGTGAACATTACAGGTGATTTTGGTGAGAGCTCAGGAAAAAAAGAGAGAAGAGCATTTAACAAGAATATTGGTAGACATATGAATGTTGAAGGCCATTCTATGAGGCCTGACAGAAATGAGGAACATGCCATTTTAACTGGAGGAAAGGTGATCCTTGTAATAAGGTGGCAGAATTGGCTGATCATATTCTGTCCAGTGGAAAGTAGAACTTGTACGTGATAAACTTGGATATATAGCTAATGATATTTCTAAGAATACTGAAAGCATAACCGAGTTTCTCCTTGCTTCCTATAGTCAAATGTTAAGAGGACAGAAGTTGGTTGAGGAAGGAATTATTATGCAAAAAAAGAAACAAAACTTGAAGATTTAGAAAAATATCAGCCTATCTATATTGCAAAAAGAAGAGAGAGAGAAAGTGTACTCTGACTAGCCATTTGCCAAGCAAAGGCCTGCGGGGCCAGGTCACCTCCTCAGTTTCAGAGTCTTGGCTACTACCCTGGGCTCAGGTGGTGGACTGCCATTCTGGTGGGCCTGAAAGACAGAACATCAAGCCAAATAGGATCATTCCCAAGTCTTAAAAAAGGCTTATTTCACTTAGCATAATACTCTCCAGTTTCATCCACACTGTCACAAAGGGTAGAAGCTCCTTCTTTCTTTCTGCTGCATAATATTTCATCATGTAAATGTACCATAGTTTGTTTGTTTTTGTTTTTTTTTTGATCCATTCACTTACTGATGGTCACTTAGGTTGCTTCCAGCACTTGACTATTGTGAATTGTGCTGCTGTGTACATTGCAGGGGAACTGGAGAGCATTATGCTAAGTGAAATAAACCAGGTGGTGAAAGACAAATACCATAACAAAACAAACAAGCAAGCAAAATATAACCAGACACACTGATATTAAGAACAAACCAACAGTAAGCAGAGGGGAGATGGGAGGGGATAATGGGGGGAAATGGGGGAAGGGTTTTCAGAAACATGTATAAAGGACACATGAACAAAACCAAAGGTGGGTAGGATCAAGGGTAGGAGGTGTGGATGGCTGGGGTGGGGGAAGTGGTGGGGAGAAAATGAAGACAACAGTACTTGAACAACAATAAAAAATAAAAGTTAAAAAATAATAAAATAGGGAAATAATGATATTTTTTAAAATATGATAGGATTTACCCTACTTGTTTTCTGACTTGCCTCAATACACAATCCTGAGCCATCACTGATATTCCCTTTTGAAATGGGAATATCTATCCTATGCATATTCCTCCATTGTATTTTGGAAGGAGACAAGCTGTTGCACAGTTTCATAACTGAAGAGCAATTAGCTCCAGGATGAATCTTAAACCTGCTCTCATCCATATTGGATTTGGATGTTAGATGATGAGATTTGGGACTTTGAGCTAATGATGGTTAGGTGAGATTTTGGACTTAGTGTTTATGCTGGAACAATTAAGTCTTTAGGGGGTATAGTGATATGGTCAATGTATTTTGCATGTGAGAGGGACATGAACTTGACTTCTCGCCAAGATGGAGGTATAGGTAGATACACTGTGCCTCCTTGCACAACCAAAAGAAGGACAACAACAATTTAAAAACAAAAAATAACCAGAACTGACAGAAAATCGAACTGTATGGAAGTCTGACAACCAAGGAATTAAAAAAGACACATTCATCCAGACCAGGAGGAGGGGCAGAGTTGGGTAGCCTTGCTGTGAGAGTACTCACAGCAAGGCAGTGGCTGGCAGATAAAGTGTTCCCACACTCACACACAGATAAACCAGGTAAAACTGTGTAGTGGGACAAACTGCACAACTCAGGGTCCCAGAGAGGGGAAATAAAACCTCAAACCACTCATTGAAAACACCTGTGGGGGCTGACGTGTCAGGAGAAACTCCAGGCCTCACAGGAGAGTTCCTGGGAGAGACCCACAGGGTCCTAGAAAGTACATAAGTCAACCCACATATGAATCAGCACCAGAAGGGCCCAATTTGTAGGAAGCGGGGGAAAGTGACTGAAAGCTGGCAGAGAGAGGAGCAAATGCCATTGTTCCCTCTTGGACCCCTCCCCCACATACAGCATTACAAACCAGTGACGTGGGTTACCTCACCCCGATGAATATCTAAGGTTCCACCCCTCACTATGTAACAGGCACATCAAGACAAAAAAAATGGCCCAAAGGAAAGAAAAGATCAAAGCTCCAGAAAAAATACAACTAAGTGATGAAGAAGTAGCCAACCTATCAGATGCATGGTTCAAAACACTGGTAATCAGGATACTCACAGAATTGGTTGAATTTGGTCGCAAATTAGATGAAAAAATAGGCTATGGTAAGTGAAATAAAGGAAAATGTACAGGGAACCAATAGTGATGGGAAGGAAACTGAGACTCAAATCAATGGTGTGGACCAGAAGGAAGAAAGAAACATTCAACCAGAACAGAGTGAAGACACAGAATTCAAAAACATGAGGAGAAGCTTATATCCAGAACATCTTTAAGCATTCCAACATCCGGATTATAGGGGTACCAGAAGGAAGACAAAAAAATTGAAGACCTATTTGAACAAATCATGAAGGAGAACCTCCCCAATCTGGCAAAGAAAATAGACTTCCAGGAAGTCCAGGAAGCTCAGAGAGTGCCAAAGAAGTTAGAACCAAGGAGGAACACACCAAAGCACATCATAATTACATTAGCCAAGATTAAAGATAAGGAAAGAATCCTATAATCAGCAAGAGAAAAGGAGGCAGTTACCCACAGAAGAGTTTCCATTAAGACTGTCAGCTTATTTCTCAAAGAGACCTTGCAGGCAAGAAGGGGCTGGAAAGAAGTATTCCAAGACATTAAAGTCAAGGACCTACATCCAAGATTGCTCTATCCAGCAAAGCTTTCATTTAGAATGGAAGGGCAGATAAAGTGATTCTCAGATAAGAACAAGTTAAGGAGTTCATCATCACGAAGTTCTTATTATATGAAATGTTAAGGGGATTTATCTAAGAAAAAGAAGATAAAAAATATAAACTATAAAATGAGAGCAAACTCACAGTTATTAACAACCACACCTAAAACAAAACACAAAAGCAAACAACTAGAACAGGAACAGAATGACAAAAATGGAGATCACATGGAGGGTTATCAACAGGGGATTGGGAGGGGGAGACAGGGGGAAAAGGTACAGAGAATAAGTAGCATAGATGGTAGGTAGAAAATAGGCAGGGAGAGGTTAAGAATAGTGTGGGAAATGTAGAAGCCAAAGAAGTTATATGTATGACACATGGACATGAACTAAAGTGGGGGAATATGGGTGGGAAGGGGTGTACAGGGAGGAGGGGAGTGAACAGGGGGAAATGGGTCAACTGTAATAGCATAATCAATGAAATATATTTTTTAAAATGTAAATGCTTCTGGGGAAAAAAAAGAAGGACATGAACTTGGGGGAGCCAGAGAATACCTTGTTATGGGTTGTATAATCTCACCCAAAAGATGTTGATGTTCTATCCTCCCAGTACCTGTGAATGTGACCTTATTTATAAATGAGGTCTGTGCAAATTAATTTAAAATGAAGTTATTAGCATGGTCCTTTATCCAATGACTGTTATTTTTATAAAGAGGGGAAATTTGGACATGTAAAGACATGTCCATGTAAAGAAAAATACATATAGAGGTGATGCAGCAGAGGTCAGAGAATACCAAGGCTTGCCAGAAAGCTATCAGAGACTGGACTTCTCCATCACAACCTGCAATGTAAACCAGCCCTGCTGAACTTCAGAACTGTGTGAAAGTAAATTTCTGTTGTTTGAGTCACCCAGTTTGTGGTGCTTTGTTGTGGTAGTACTAGGAAATTAATGCAGCACTCTCTCAGTTTCCTGTGGTTGCTGTACCAGGGTGCCATAGCTTGGAGGCTAAAAATAGCAGAGGCTTGGTCTACATTTCTGGAGGCCAGAAGTCCAAAGTCAGGGTGAAAGTGGGTCTGGTTCCTTATGGAAGCTCCAGGAGAGAGTCCATTGCTTGCATTTTCCAGCTTCTAATGGCTGCTGGCATTCCTTGGCTTTTGGCCACATCTCTAACTGTGCCCCGCCCCACCCCCAGTCACATTGCCTCTCTGTGTGTCAAATTTCCTTTTACTTTTCTCTTATAAGAACACTTGTTGTTATACTTAGGATCAATACAGACAATCCAGGATAATCTCATCTCAAAATCATTAGCTTAATCACTCCTGCAGAGAATCTTTTTCTCAGTAAGGCAACAGAGGTTCTAGGGATTAAAAACTAATATCTTTAGGAACCATTATTGCCCTACTATGGGTCCCCTGATATCCAGGTGGAAATGTCCAGTGATCAGTAAGATGTCAGTTCTTGGAGTACGTAGGACAGGAAGTGGTCAGAATATATGTAAGAGTAGTAAACGTGAGAATAATATGATCACCTACAGGGACCCTGTGGAGGCCAAGGACAGAACTCTAGGGAATGTCTCCCTTAAAGAAATGAATAGAAGTGAATCCAGTGAAATGGGCTAAAAAAGCGGTGCTAGAGGTGGGAAGAGTATGAGGAGAGTGTAGTATCATGGAAGCCAAGGGAGGAATTTTTAAAAAGAGAAAAAGCCTTCATATGCTACAAAATAAGCATTTTGTAGGGCATTATGCTACATGAAATAAGCCAGTAACAAAAGTACAAAGACACTCAGATTAGCCAGGTGCCCTATTGTAACTTTTGGCTGAAGTGCACAGATAAACTTGCAGCTTCATTTCCCAATATATGTGAGGTACTCAGATTAGCTGAGTGCCCTTTTGTAGCCAAGTAGTCAAGTGTATAGAACAAACTTACATGAGAGTTGCTGAGAGTAGCCGAATTGGTAAAGACAATGAGTACAATGGTGATTGCCAGGATCTAAGAGATGGGGATACAAAGAGTTATTGTTTGAAAAATGACCATATGATCTCACTTTAACAGGAACCCAAACAATAAAACAAACAAGCAAGCAAAATATAACCAAAGACATTGAAACACAAAACAAGCTGACA
Organism: Carollia perspicillata; assembly: GCA_004027735.1. Classification (NCBI taxonomy): domain Eukaryota; kingdom Metazoa; phylum Chordata; class Mammalia; order Chiroptera; family Phyllostomidae; genus Carollia; species Carollia perspicillata. The sequence continues at coordinate 183,517 of PVKM010000023.1, forward strand.
GTAACCAGAGGGGAGAGGAGAGAGAATTTCAGGGGAAAAGGGGAAGGGGTCACAGGAACAAGTATAAAGGACACATGGACAAAAACTAAGGGGGGTGGAAATGGGAGGGAGGTGGGGAGCACTTGCGGGGTGGGCTGGGATGGGAGTGAAAGACAGATAACTGTACTTGAACAACAAAATAAAAAGAAAAAGAAAAAGAAAAAAACTGCAGAGTTTCTGTTTTGACAAAGGAAAAGAGTTCTGGAAACTGGTTGTGCTAAAATGTGAGTGTTCTTAATACTACTAAAGTATACACTTGAAAATAGACAAGACTGTATATTTAATATATATGTTTAGCATTAAAATGAAATTGAAAAAACATAAAGTTTTTGTGTGTTTTTTTCTTTTTTTTTTCTGTATTTTACTTGGTGTTCAAGTACAGTTTTCTGTCTATTACTCCCATCCCAGCCCACCCGCCCAGGCCTCCCCACCTCCCTCCCATTTCCACCTGCCCTATTTTTTCTCCATGTGTCTTTTATACTTGTTCCTGTAAACCCTTCCGCTTTCCACCTGAAATTCCCTCCCCTCTCGCCTCTGGACACTGTCAGCCTGTTCTCTATTTCAGCGTCTTTGGTTGTATTTTGCATGTTTGATTGTTTTGTTGTTTAGATTCCTCATAAAAGTGAGATCATATGATATTTGTCTTTCACCACCTGGCTTATTTCATTCAGCATAATGCTTTCCAGTCCATCCATGCTGTTGCAAAGGGTAGGAGCTCCTTCTTTCTTTCTGCTGCATAGAATTCCATTCTGTAAATGTACCATACTTTTTTGATCCATTCATTTACTGATGGGCACCTAGGTTGCTTCCAACACTTGGCTATTGTAAATTGTGCTGCTATGAACATTGGGGTGCATAGATTCTTTTGGACTGGTGTTCCAGGGTTCTTGGGATATAATCCTAGCAGTGGAATTGCTGGATCAAAGGGCATGTCCATTTTTAGTTTTCCTAAAAAGTTTCATACTGTTTTCCATAGTGGTTGTACCAGTCTGCAATCCCACCAACAGTGCACTAGAGTTCCCTTTTCTCCACAACCTCTCTAACACTTGTTTGTTGCTTTGTTTATGATGGCCATTCTGACTGATGTGAAGTGGTATCTCATTGTGCTTTTAATTTGCACCTCTCTGATAGCTAACGATATTGAGTATCTTTTCATGTGTCTCTGCATCCTCTCTATGTCCTCCTTGGAGATGTGTCTGTTCAAGTGCTTTGCCCAATTTTTAATTGGGTTGCTTGTCTTCTTAGAGTGGAGTTGTGTAACTTCCTTACATATATTGGAGATTAAACCCTTGTCTGAGGTATCATTGGCAACTATGTTTTCCCATACACTTTGTTCTCTTTTTATTTTAATACTGTTTTCCTTAGCCGTGCAGAAGCATTTTATTATGATAAGATCCCATTTGTTTATTTTTTCCTTTAAGTCCCTTGCTCTAGGGGACATATCAGTAAAAAATGTTGCTGCGTGAAATATATGAGATGTTCCTGCCTATGTTCTCCTCTATGACTTTAATGGTGTCAGGACTTATATTTAAATCTTTTATCCACCTTGAAGTTATTTTTGTGTATGGTGTAAGTTGGTGCTCAAGATTTTTTTTTTTTGCATGAGGATTTCCAGTTCTCCCAACACCATTTGTTGAAGGGACTATTTTACTCCATTTTATATTTCTGCCCCCTTTGTCGAATATTGATTGACCATAGTGACTTGGGCTTATTTCTGGGCTGTCTGTTCTGTTTCACTGGTCCATGTGCCTGGTTTTATGCCAGTACCAGGCTGTGTTGATTACAGTGGCCTTGTAATACAGTTTGGCATCAGGTGTGATCCCTCCTACTTTGCTCTTCTTTCTCAAAATTGCAGTAATTATTCGGGATTGTTTATTGTTCCATATAAATTTTTGAAGTGTTTGTTCTATGTATGTGAAATATGCCATTGGTACATTAATAGGCATTGCATTGAATCTGTAGATTGCTTTGGGTAGTGTGGACATTTTGATGATGTCCAATCCATGGACATCTTCCAATCCATGAACACGGTATATGCTTTCATTTGTCTGTGTCTTCCTTGATTTCTTTCTCCAGTGCTGTGTAGTTTTCTGCATACAGGTCTTTTATCTCTTTGGTTAGGTTTGTTCCTAGGTATTTTATTTTTCTTTTTGCTATATCAAATGGAGTTTTTTCTTGATTTCTGCTTCTGCTGGTTCATTGTTGGTATACAAAAATGCCTTTGATTTCTGGATATTGACTTTGTATCCTGCTGTTTTGCCAAATTCATTTATTGGGCCGAGGAGTTTTTTGGCTGGGTCTATAGGATTTTCTATGTACAGTATCTTGTCATCTACAAACAATGACAGTTTCGTTTCCTCCTTTCCAATTTGGATGCTTTTTATTTCCTTTTCTTGTCTGATTGCTGTGGGTAGGATTTCCCATACTAGATTTAATAGAAGTGGTGAAAGTGGACAACCTTCTCTTGTTCCTGATCTCAGTGGAAAAGCTTTTAGTTTTTGCCCATTGAGTATGATGTCGGCTGTAGGTCTCTCATATATGGCCTTTATTATGTTGAGGAATGCTCCCTCTATTCCCACTTTGTGGAGTGTTTTTATCATAAATGGGTGCTGTACCTTATCACATGCTTTTTCCATATCTATTGATATGATCATGTGTCTTTTGTTTTTGCTTTCGTTTATGTGTTGTATTACATTTACTGATTTATGAATGTTGAGCCATCCTTGCATCTCTGGGATGAATCCCACTTGGTCATGGTGTATGATCTTTTTAATGTATCATTGGATGTGGTTTGCCAATATTTTGTTGAGGATTTTAGTGTCTGTGTTCATCAGTGATATTGGCCTGAAGTTTTCTTCCTTCGTTGTGTCTTTATCTGGTTTTTGGATTAGGATGATGCTGGCTTGATAAAAAGAATTTGGGAGTATTCCATCATTTTGGATTTTTTAGAATAGTCTGTGAAGGATAGGGGTTAGCTCTTCCTTAAATGCTTCGTACAATTCTCCTGTGAAACCATCTGGTCCACGGCTTTTGTGTGTCAGGAGTTTTTTTGATTACTGCTTCATTTTCATCTGCTGTTATTGGTCTCTTCAGGCTTTGTGCTTATTCTTCATTCACTTTTGGAAGATTATATTTTTCTAGGACTTTGCCCATTTCACCTAGGTTTTCAAATGTCGTGGCATACAGCTCCTCATAGTAATTTCTTACAATCCTTTGTATTTCTGTGGTGTCAGTTGTAATCTCTCCTCTTTCATTTCTGATTGTGTTTATTTGGTCCTCTCTTTTTTTCTTGATGAGCCGGCTTAAAGGCTTGTCAATTTTGTTTATCTTTTCAAAGAACCAGTTGCTGGATTCATTGATCCTTACAATTGTGTTTTTTGTCTCTATGTCATTTAATTCTGCTCTGATCTTGGTTGTTTCCTTCCCTCTACTTGCTCTGGGCTGTTTTGTTGTTGCTTCTCAAGTTCTGGTGAACATAGGGTTAGGTTGTTTGTTTGAAATGTTTCTATCTTTTTTAGGTAGGCCTGTATTGCTATGAACTTCGCTCTCAGGACTGCCTCACTGTATCCCATAAATTTTCAGTTGTTTTGAGTTCATTTTCATTTGTTTCCAGAATTTTTTTTATTTCTTCCCAAATTTCATTCTTCACCCATTCATTGTTTAATAGCATGCTATTCAATCTCCATGATTTTGAGTGTTTGGGGTTCTTTCACATGGAGTTGGTTTCTAGTTTCAGTCCCTTGTGGTCAGAGAAAATGCTTGGTATGATTTCAATTTTCTTGAATTTGTTGAGACTTGTTTTGTGTCCTCTCATGTGGTCTATCCTTGAAAATGTTTCATGTGCATTTGAATAGATGTGGAATTACCTTCTTAGGGAGGAAGGGGTCTATATATATATTAGTTAAGTCCATTTCATCTAGGGCATTGTTCAATGCCACAATATCTTTGTTGATATTTTGTTTGGAAGATCTTCTATTTTTCACAGTGAGGTTTTAAAATCCCCTACTATAATT
>PVKM010000024.1:0-186892 GCA_004027735.1 Carollia perspicillata
TTTTATTTATTTATTTTTAGAGAGAGGGGAAGGGAAGGAGAAAGAGAGGGAGAGAAACATCAATGTGTGGTTGCCTCGCATGTGGCCCCCACTTGGGACCTGGCCCACAACCCAGGCATGTGCCCTGACTGGGAATCGAACCAGTGACCCTTTGGTTCACAGCCCGCGCTCAATCCATTGAGCTACACCAGCCAGGGCAAAAAAACACCATTTTTGAGTTAGTTAAAGCAACCCCTTTTCAAGCACAAGTGAACATAATTTTGAAGAAAAGCATTCCTGTTACTGCATAACTACATTTCCATCAGGAAAATAAACAACATAAGCAAGTTTTCAGTTGGTTGTTGAATTCTCCGAGTAATGTGTTCTTGGATTTTTCTTATTGAAAAACAAGTATGCATTTTTCTTGAGATGTATGGTGCTTCAATCTGTAGACTCTGTGTGCTAAAAAAAGATATTAAAGATGCCTTTTACTTCTGGTGCATAGGGAGATATGGGTAATAAATAATAATGGTTAAGGGTGATCTATAGCTGCAAAATTATAATTATTAAACTATGTAAGAATAAATACCAAAGAGTGAAAAAGGTACCAGTAACAATTGCAACTAGTCAGATCCCTAGGGGACTATTGAACTAAGTTTGTCTTAATTCTTTTACCATCATCTGAATCTGAAACAACTTTAATCATGTTACTTTATTAGTTGGATTTCTCACCTTTTATTAAAATATGTGATTCTCAACTGTGTCTGCCCATTCATCTGGGATACTTTTTATAAATATGAATACCCATATCCTACTGTATGGACTTAATTTGTCTGAGTAGAACCCTGGGTATCAGCTGTTTTTGTTTATGTTTTTAAAGCTCTATAAACTGATTCTAGTAAGCAGGTAGGACAAAGAATTACTGGTTAAGATACTGGCTTTTCAAACTGATATGCATGTTATGTGAATCACCTGATAATTTTGTTAAATTTCAGATTCTGATTTAATAGGTTTTGGGGGGACCAAAGATTTTTTATTTGTAAGATAACTGATGTCTGGTCCTTAAGAGCACACTTTTGAGTAGCAAGAATACAAACTAGGTTCTCCAAACTATTAGTTTGCTCAGACTCTTTTTATAGTTCAAGGGCATTTTAAAATGAGAATGTAATTTCAAAAATGAACAACTTGATTTGGCAAGAAGAATTCTTTTATAACTTACCTTGGTTAGTCCATTTTGATCTGGCTCAGAGCAGTGAGAGCAGTAAGAGGTCCAAAAAAGTACTGTGTGGACATTTCATTAATAAAAATTAATGAAATTATAACCTTTTAAAGAGAGCAAAACTAAAATTTACTTTTATTTCAGTTATATAAAGAAGCTTTGCTCAACAAATTATGTGCAAAAGTTAACATTTTTATTTAAAATTTGTAATTTTATTTATTAAAATAAATTTCTTAAAAATCTCAAATGTCAGCTGTTAGTTTAAGTCTACTAAAATTGCTTTTGTGTGATGGACTCCAGTAGCTTTTGTGGATGTCATGTAATACATTCTTGCCTGAGGCATTTCACAGTGATGATATTTTGAGTATATTTGTGTGCCTTGTGTACTTGTGCACATTATAATTACTTTACAAAAAGTTGCCTAATTTTTTCCCTTTTGTTTGTTGTTTTTCCCCCCACTTCTTAGCATCATTCACGGTTATGTGTTACAATGTGTTATGTGATAAATACGCTACCCGGCAGCTATATGGCTATTGCCCATCCTGGGCATTAAACTGGGAATACAGGAAAAAGGGAATTATGGAAGAAATTGTTAACTGTGACGCTGATATCATTAGTCTTCAGGTAACACAATAGAAATCGAATTGTCTTTAAGTTAAAGGTGAACTTAAAAATGAAAGATCTTCTGGGAGAGATCCTGTGTACAAAGCAAAATTCAAAAGGAATTGTTTTCTCTATTCTTAAAAAATGTATTATTTTATTTTATTTTTTTGAAATATGTTTTTATAGAAAGATTTTTACAGCTGTTTATCATTTGTCAAATTTAACAGACTTTTACAAGTCCATTGATATAGCAAATGAATGAGTTTAAACCCTGAAAAAGAAATATTAGCATACTATTAATAATATTAGCTATACCACAAATTTTTCAAAAATGGACAATTTTAATAAGCACGTAAGTAGTTTCCATAGTGAAACTATCTTGCTAAGTACAGCCATCCATTTACACTCATTTACTATGTTCTTAAATGAAAATTATCTCACACATTATTCATGTTAACAATTCATCTCATCCACAAATTATTGGTAGTGCCAAAACAAAAAGCTGCAGAAGATTGTGGTTTTTTATGCATATGAATTTAACTTTTAATTTATTTAAAAAATCATTTTCCCACTGTTCCTTAATGATAAACATTTTAAACATTTAAAAATATTGTACTAAAAATCATGCAATTTTGCCTTATTTTAAAACCCACATCTGGAAATTAGGTTCTTCTGTTTATAACACTTTGTTAGAGTAAATTTAACTGAAGAAGTGCCTTTCATTGAAATGTTTCTTTCCAACACTCAGCTAATGAATAGCCAAGAAAGTTTTATAGTAATTTTTGTAACTTTTTTCTTAGCAACTTTCAAAGCATATAAAATCTTTTCAGCATAGCCTGAAAAGAAATGATTACTTTTTAAGTATTTTTTGTTTTACACTTTGACAATTTATTTTTATGTTGTTTATGGTTTATATGACTTCCTGGGAAATAATAAATAAAAATCTTCAAAAATTAAATTTTTTTTCAACACTGAGGACTGACACAGAATTGGGGGGATGAGGAAACAAACAAAATTAGGCTTATTATTACTTAATTGTCTCTGTTTAGATTTAGTATTTGCAGTAATAACAGCTTTCACTTCTAAGTAAAAGTGTAGTTTGAGGGATAAAAACACCATAATAAAAAAATTATCTTACCAATATCAGCCCAATGAATTTGAATTAAAAAAAAAATTTAAAGCGAGAAATGTTATATTATCAGAAATGGTAATTAAAATTATTATTTAAAATCTGCTCTGGAGAGTAGACTTGGCCGAATATGTTAGTAAGAAGTGATTTTTCAATGTAGGTCATATACAACTGTATTCCAAAATATATTTCCTGTTACAAAAGAAATATTACCTCATAAAGTGTTAATTGTAGAGAAGTTGAAAATTTGGAAAAAATATAAAATATGATGGAAGAAAACACCTAATTTCATATCCCAAAGATATCTGCTGTGTTAGAACTTCTAAACTGTGTCTTGTACACACTCTTATGCATTTATTTATTTACAGATACATTTTAAAAATAAAGTTGACACCACACTATTGACATATTTTCTTTCTTATTTATTGTACTTAATGTACTTTATGTATTACTGAAAATATTTCAAATTAATTATGTGAATATATATTAATTGATTTATCATTTTCCCTGCTGTTGGACATTTAGGTATGTTATAAAACCATGTTGTTATGAGCATTACCATACGTAAATCATTATCTTCACACTTGATTTTTTCATTTGGGAAGGACTTGTTAAAAATTTTTGTGGGTCAAAAATAAAATAGTCTAACCTAATAATTACTAAATTAACAGAGACCATTGGATTTAGGTACCTAAAAATTCTTTAAAGTATAATTTTTTGTTGATTGATCTTAAGCTTCTCACTCTTGGGTATCATTCCTTTCTATCACAGTTGAGAAAGATAAAAAGTTCATATATAAAATTTACTATTCCCTACCACTTAATCTGTAATATAACCAACTATCATATTATATTCACCAGTTGTGAGGAAGTGAAGTGTAGTAGAATGAACTCTATGTTGGGAATCAAGAGGCTTGGGTTCCACTAGCTGTTTGAGCATGAGGAAATCATGTAATACCCGGTTCTTTCAGGTTTACTAAGCTGCCATTGTGAAGTGGCAGCTGTTAGCAGTAAGGTAAGATAGATAATATTGTTATGTGAATTATTTGAACTTAGTCACAGCTTACTCATAATGCTTAACATTTTTATATCTTTATTAGCGTTTTCCTCTGGATGATAACTTTTCTTTTATCTCAGGAAGTGGAAACAGAGCAATACTTTACTCTCTTTCTGCCAGCATTGAAGGAGCGTGGATATGATGGGTTTTTTTCTCCAAAGTCACGTGCCAAAATCATGTCTGAGCAGGAGAGAAAGCATGTGGATGGTTGTGCAATATTCTTCAAAACAGAAAAGTGAGTTAAGGAAACAAAGCAAAATAGTGTAAACTTATTCCTTTAATTATTCCATGTTTGAAATTGTCTTTGGTTTGATCCTTTAAAGTAAACAAAAAGCTAGAAAACAAGTGATATAAAAATTGAATTTTAAGTAAATTCATACACTTGGCGGTGGTGTCATAATCATGCCCAAATATATTTTCATGAAGTAAAATATTAGTTTTGGTGTAAAAAAGAAATTAGTACCATTTAAAATTAGAAATAACTTTTGAATTTTTTTCCTGTGATTTTTTTTTATTATTTGGCCTTTTTCAGAATCATTCATTTTATCAACCTTTTAATCTTTTTCAGTTAACATTTTATACATTTAACCATTTATTCACTAAATGATTACATTTGCTTTGTTACAAGTACTATGCTAGTCACAATTGATACAGATATAGATAAGACAGTTAATAATCCCACTCAGAGCTGTAGTCTAGTAGGAAAAGGTAAGCATATAAGCAAATCACAAGATAATACAGTATATAAGATAAAAATAGGCATTAAAATAAGGCAAGACAGAAGAGAGGCCCAGGGCTTAGGGAGGTGGGGAGTTAAAAGATTGAGACAGGACACTGGAAAGCAGTTATCAGGTATAAAGGAAACATGACTTGTGGCTTTTGGGGGGGGGCTGTCAATATAGTTGATTACAATACAGTCAAAATGAGGATATTATGAATCTGCTTATTAAAATACATAAATGATCTTGTAGAGGCCTCTGTGCTTTAATATTCTTGAGTTTAAAATGGAAAACTGTATTCAGCCTGCTTACTTCAGAGGTAGTTACAAGAATTAAATGAGGTAATGAAGGGCTAGGTACTTCGTAAACTATTAAGTGGCCTGGACATGTTTTTGTTATCCCGTTTTTCTGTTTCTTTAGTCATTTGTAATTTTATTCTCTCTTATTGGATGTATTATGTTGTGTGCCCTGGATTTAGAACTGCATTTCCTACTTGAGCGTGCAGAGCTGTCACATGCTCAGAAGGTTTCCCTTGAATGCTGGGTGAGCGACTAGATGGTTAGAGGCAGATTCGTTTGGCTATCATCATGAGGAAAGAGAGAAGAGTATTTTTGCCTCGTGAAGACTGCCAATTGTAGAGTGGAAAATTTGGAGGGACCTTCAATAGAAGACTGAAATATGTGAAATCTGATAGGGGTTGAACCTCATGAATAATAATTTGGGTTTGATGCATTAGTTAGAGAATCATCTACTTATAGGATAAGCATATGCATGCTTACAACTATTTTCCTGTTTACTACCTACTATAACAAAGCCAGTTAAATGTTTTTATTGATATAGGTATATTACCAGCATGTTATTTTAAGTACATGAAGTAAATGGATTCGAAAGATATTTGGCCTACTTTTCATTACTTTGAACCTACTTTCCTGTCTTCTCTGAATTTTTAGTAGAGACATTCCCATTTTAGTTAATAATTAGTACACAGCCCTATAATATTTGAAGTCAGAATATACTAAATTCTTCTAGGTGACTTTTTATGGATTTTAGAATAATAGCAGCAATTACTTTCATAGTGTTTATGTGTCAGGCCTTTTATTTATATGTATTTTTAACTTTTAAATCAACCCTCAGAGGCAGGAATATGGAAGTACCAGTACTTCCTCATTTTTATAGATGAGGAAAATAAGGCACTGAAAGTAGTCTGGCTTCATAGTCAGTGCTTTTAACCAGTGTACTAAATGGAATTATTAGGCTTCTTAGTTGAGCTCCCAATTTAACTTGTACCTCTAACAAGGTTACCTCGTTTGGAAAGTTGCCTTAAATTTTATGTTTGTTGCTTGTACTCATATACAAAGTTTCTTAAAACACCATAATATAAAAAAGTAGTGAATAACATTGAGATATCTGTATCAAGCTTTTTTCCATTTGCCATTGTTTCTTTGTGAAGGAAGCTAATACAGAAAATTTTTATCATTCCCTTCATGGTTTTGAGAGAAAAATCTAAAACACCCTGATTTTACTAGGTAGTTAAGATTTTGAACTAACAAACTTGTTATCTAGGAAACTTTAAACAACTGAGTATTTGAAAATTGATGCTTGAATTTTTAAAAATATGTTAATTAGTTAGGAGATGAATACATAGATAACACTAAGATGCATCATTTGGATTTCTCTCCTTCCTCAAATCTTTTTGCCTTAATAGTAACGTGGACCTAGCAACAGATAAAGACTTTGGGTATGATTCATTATTATGTTCTACCTCTTTTGAACAGTACATGAATAGTACATGAATAAGTAAATACTTACTGATGCCATCCATATTAGCTAAAACTGTACCATGCTATACTGTTTGGAATTCAACACAAAGTATACTACTTTGCCTTTATTCTATTATTTCTTCAAATTGGAGAGACAACACTGCACAAAGGAAGGCAGGTTTTTTAAAAATATTTTATTTTATTTTATTTTTCTTTGGAGGGGAAGGGAAGAAGAGAAGGAGAGAAATATCAATGTATGGTTGCCTCTCGTGCGTCCCCTGCTGGGAACTGGTCTGCAACCCAGGCATGTGCCCTGACTGGGAATCGAACAGCAATCTTTTGGTTCGCAGGCCCGTGCTAAAGAAAGACAGTTTCGAAACCAGGTTGTTCACTTGCTTATGTGTGATCTTGAATGATTCCCTTGCCCTTTCTGGGCTTATTTCTTCATTTGTACATGTTTGTATATTACCTTATAAGGTAATTCTGTGAATAGATAACAAATAGTCAATAAAGCTAACATGTCAGACATTAGCTATAGAAGGGACTTACTATCTACACTCATTCTCAAAGTCTTGCTCTTCTAAAACCAGAGTACCTGATAATTCTCAATTTTGCTGATGCCACTTGTTTCACTTCACTGAAAACAGTGGTACAGAGGAGGTAACACTAAATGGAAACTATAATAATTACTATTTTGGCAAAATGCTATAAGAAAATCATCCATTATGATAAAAGGGTAGGTAGGATATGGCCTAGTGAAGGGCCATAAACTATGGCATAGATTAACAATATTCAGGGAATTAGAATACAATAAAATATTTTTGAGTCATTCATATTCTAGTTTAATCTTTGGGGATTCAGAGGGCCTTCAAGATTTGGCAGTACCTTTTGGTCATCATTATAAACATTATTTTTTTGGTAGATGCATAGAGATACCAGAAATTAAGATTGGATTGATAAAATGCTTTTGCTTTGTTCTTTACCTAAATAAGTATTGTCTTCAGTCTAAAGTGTTTTATAAAATACAAGCACATGTATTTGTGTATATGGGTGTATAGAGAAACAGTTAGTATAGATACATTTTTTACACTCAGAAATTTAAATTTCTTTTTGCATATTTTGTCCTATAGAGTAGACATAACAGTTAGTAGAAGTGGAGTCTTACATCCAGATACACAATTTGCAGAAATTCTAAGTGGAGAAAAATGGAGATGATACCAGACCTAGACTGGACTTGTTTGTTGTTCCTAAGGTTAGCAGCTGTGATCTGATCCTGCCTTATTTAAAATCAGTAAGAGAGGGAAAGATGAGAACAGCAGTTTCAGGACACTGTGAAAGGCAGTCTATTCCAGTAGGATTAGAAACTAGTCAGTGATGGTGCTTAGTCCTTGCTGTATTGCCTCTGCTTTCTAACTTGCTTCTGATCTTAGAGGTATCAGCTAAGGCCAGGTCTTTGTTTTTCCTTACTGCATTATTACAGGTAGTTTTGTTTTGAGAAGAGGACATACAGAAGTTAAAGTATCATCCCAAAATGACCTGTTATGATAATCCTGTCTCACTGGTTTCTCAATTATTAATTTCCTCTATTTTATGTGGTGGTTTCCTTTAGAATTTGTCAATGTGATTTTTTTTTAAAAAAACAGATTGTGATATCTGGTTTCTAATGTTAACTTTACCATTAATTTAATCTTGAACATAAAATTATTGCTTTTACCACAGTTTCCTTACCTTTCCATTAGGAATAATAGTAACAGTTCCACCTAACTTGAGAGGTTTCTTATGGGGCCCAAACAAACAAGAAAGTGAAAGTGCTTTCAGTAGTTAAGAGTTGTACAAATATAGATAGTGTGGTGTATATCCACTTTTCTTTCCTGTTTATCCAGTCTCTAAGCTTATCTTTCCTAGTAAATTATTCTCTGGCACTCCCATGAATTAACTTTTGTGTGGTTATGCTCTTCTTGACTATGTACTACCTTGTTCCCTTTGGCTTATAAATGAATTCAAGAAGGTCATATCACTGTCTTTGCTCCTTAATTATAGTTAACATACAATATCATACTAGTTTCAGGTATACAACAGTGATTAAACATTTATGTTCCTTATGATGTGATTGTCACAATGAATCATACATAGTTATTATGATATTATTGGCTGTATTGCCTGTGCTGTAGATTACATTCCCAAGACCTATAACTGGAAGTTTGTACTTCTTATTTCCCTTCTCCTTTTCTACCCAGTCCCCACCCCCACCCCTCTGACAACCATCAGTTTGCTCTGTAAACAAGGGGGGAATTTCTTTATAAAAAATCGTGTATTTATTCTTGCGTATTTAAACTTCAGTTACCTTCAGAGTACTCTCCATTTGATGCAATACACTTATCGAGACATTTTTTCCACTGCTCAAAACAGTTTTTGAACTTGTTGAATGGGATGCCTTTTAGTGCTTCTGCCACTTTTTGTCTCACCTCTTCCACATCAGCAAAACATTTCCCTTTGAAGACTCTTTTCATCCAGGGAACAAAAAAAAGTCACTCAGGGTAAGATCTGGTGGATAGGGAGGATGGGGCATGGGGATCATGCTGTTCTGGGTTAAAAACTGCTGAACACTAAGCACAGTTTGGACAAGTGCACTCGTAAACCACCCATCATGCAATGGGAAAACACATTGAAAAAGTCTTCAGAAAAATTCAGTGAAGCCGAATGCAGCCTCTCACAACAATGCAGCTGGTACACTGATAAAGATGGGATCCTAGAACACTCACCTAGCAGGAGAAGCCTCTATTACAAGGGGACTGCCCTTCAGAAGATAAGTGCAGTTTTGGGGGATAACCCCTCGTATATGAGTTTGTTTGATTTTGTTTGTTCATTTTGTTGTTTGGATTCCATATACATATAAGTGAAATTACATGGTATTATTTTGCTTGCTCATAGTTGATGTTCACTGTCCTGTCTCTAACGTTAATTTAATCACATCACAGCACATAAAATTACTACTACATCACAAGATAGTAAGAAATTGATTTATTTTTGTTCTATTTGAAGGGCTGTTTTGGACATGTTCTTCCCATATTTGAAACATTCAACCTAATAATCTTTCTCAAATCATATAAGAAGGGTGGGTTCTTTTTTCTTTGTTTTTTTTTTTTTTGGTCATATTAATCTTCATTATAATGATCTCTCATATCCATTTAATCATTTGTGAAATAAGATCTTTAAAAAGATGAAGAAAGTACAGAAGAATTCTTAGACTAAAATAAAATAGCATCAGGAATAATATTTACAGTGTCTGTGTACTTGCTACAAAGTAGGAATAATAAAATGAATTGAAATAGACAGGTTTAAGATTTTACACATTACCAAGGCTTGACGAATATAAAAGAACTATAAACCAGTATGTCTTATTTAAAGGAAACATCTAACATAAGGAATGGAGGAAAACCTCTCTATGTCAAATTATCACCTGTATGGAAATCTGTTAGAAGAAATAGAGTGGATTGCATTTGATTGTGTGTACAAGGTGAAAGTATAAAGCATTGTTAGGCACTATAGATAGAATATAGATAATTAAGTCTTGCTATATTATAAATGTATTATAATGATAAATATAGTATTAAACACAGAAACAAGTTGTAGGAGCTTACAGCTACTTATCCAAGTGTTGGAAATCTCATTTTCTAAAAGCAGAGTACTTCAAAACTTCTTCAAGTTTCAAGAAGTATAGCTGCGTTCTTATTTGATTCTCACTGGAAAGAAGGAACTTTCTTTGGTTCCGTAGTTCTCAGGTATCTTTTTGGTTCTTCAGCTACAGTCACGTGCTGCCTAACTATGCTCCTGTCAACAATGGGCTGCATGTGCAACAGTTGTCCCATAGATATAAGGGAGCTGAATATTTTCTGTCACCTAGTGCTGTTGCAGCTGTCATAGAGCAGATGCTGGTGTAAATAAGCCTACTGCACAGCCAGTTGTGCTATACTGTTAGTATAGCACAACTACAACTACATACAATACATAATACTTGATAATAAATTACTGTTACTGCTTAATATACTTACTATACTTTTTATCATTATTTTAGAGTGTACTTTCTGTACTTCTAAAAAAAAGTTTGCCATAAAACAGTATACAGCAGCTTATACATTTCATGTTTACCACGTCTCTTGATCACATCATTTTCTCTTGTTCTTGATTTAATCTTGTGTCATTTTATGCAGTATCATGCTGTACAGGCTTGTAGCCTAGAAGCAGTAAGCTACATACCATTTAGGTTTGTGTGAGTACACACTCTGATGTTCACACAATGATGCAAGTGCCTAATTATGCATTTCTCAGAATGGATTCATGTCACTAAGCACTGTATGACTATTGGTGAAGCTGAAATGGTAAAACTTGAGAGTGTGACTTTGTCCCTTTTAATGTTGATAAGTGCTAAGGGAAGGAGTGTTAATTATGATGACATATGTACTCTGTTTAGGAAAACAGTTTTTATTTTTCTGCACTTTTTGAAAGCAAAGACATTAACAAAAGAATGCCTCAAGAAGATTGGGAAGTTTTTAAAAGTCAAAGTTGGGGAATAAATCATAAATTATACTAATGAGGAAGAAAGTTGGAGGAGTGTTTGGAGGCATCTAGTAAACTCAGTAATTGTTCTGGATTCATTTTAAAGAGATGTATTTTTTTTTAATGAAGAAAAGTCAATAACCAAGATTTCTACCAAGAAAATTAAGAAATAGCAAAGGTTTGGTGAAAGTGGTGAGATAACCAGGAAGATATTTAGAATAACATTATGCACTGTAAAGAAGGAGGGATAGATAGATATAGCCATTATAGATTGTGTAATCATTAATCAGAGATTGAGAGCTATGCAACTTCTATTTTGTATTCATGATCTCTATTGAGAATTATCTTCAAAGTGGAAAGGCTAAGGCCAGGTGAAGAGGAGACTGCCAAACCAAGAACATGAGATT
This sequence comes from Carollia perspicillata, assembly GCA_004027735.1. Classification (NCBI taxonomy): domain Eukaryota; kingdom Metazoa; phylum Chordata; class Mammalia; order Chiroptera; family Phyllostomidae; genus Carollia; species Carollia perspicillata. The sequence goes on from PVKM010000024.1 coordinate 11,430, forward strand.
GGTAATCCAAGGAGAGTCACTAAACTGCCTTAACTAGTTAGGGTTCCAAATCAAGGTAATCGTACCCCATGGTACTAAAAGGTCTTGTAAAAGTATGATTAGAGAACTGTCATATGTAATCTATTATGAATATTGGAGTAGAAGTTCTAGCATGTTGGAGATGAATGAACAGTCTCACTTTTCAAAAAGAATTGACAAGCTTCAGTTTTCTTTATCTTTGTAATGGAAATAAGTAGTTATGCTGCCTCTTGCAATTTGGGTTCTCTAGAAAGAAGACTGAGTTAATTTGGTGTTCAAAAGTTTATAAGGGATCACCAACTGTGGAAAGGAACGAGGAAGAAGCAGAATTAGGCAAAGAGAAGAGACACGTGTTGCAGGGCTGACAACCCCCACTGGCCCCACCTGTAGCTTTGGAGCTAAAGTGGCCTCTGAGAATTAACCCAGGCAGGGCCAAAATCCACAGACTTTTATCTTTACTTACTATATATAATTGAACGTAGGCCACTCCCAGAAGTACTTGATCCCTTTGGTGAGGCTGTACTCTGCAACCGGAGCAATTCCTGAAAAATTGATGAGGAATTTGGGCAGTATACCTCCATGTCCACCTTTCACAAAGCTTGATACAAAATAGACCCTCAACAATAGGCAGCTTTTATTTTATTATTTGTTCTGTTGAGAATTTTGATTATTTCAAAGAAGACAAATATTCATATAAAACTTATAAAACCAAAAAGTTGGCAGAGATATTTAATCTTTTGGAGAAATGGAATGAAGTTTCACAGTGCCCTTATATCCGAATGGATGAATTAATGATCAGAAGCTCCTGATACTTAACAGAAATAGGTAAAGCCTGATGCTCTTAGATTATTAAAGGACAAGAAAGAGGGAGGAATAAAATCATTTGAGAGTACAGAAAAATATTTATATGCAAAAATGTTCATAATGGCATTAATTAATAGCTGAAATCAGAAGTAACTTAAATACCTAACACAGGATAGTTAAATAAATTATGGTGAATCTGTACAGTTGAACTATAATACAATCATAACACTAGGTTTTGAAGAATATCTCTGGTAGAATGTTTATTAATAAGCCAAAATATAAATGTATAGAGTATTATCTTCAGTGTATAAAATATTTGTATATGCATGGAGAAAAGTCTGGGGAATAAAATTATTGACTTACTGGAGATGTTGGATTATAGGTGACTTTAAATTTTTTTATATTTTTCCTCATTCCCAAATCTCTATAGTAAACATATGTAGCATAATAAAATCACTTTTTCACTTGTTTGTTTTTACCATCTGTAAATGCAAGACTAAGAGACCTGGTTTAAGGGTGTAAAAAAAGTTTTAGATCGATATTACTTCTTACTTGGCTTATAATTAATATTACTGTCCCCAAGTCTTTATTAATAAAAGTACAGTCCAAAATGAAGAAGGTCATAGTTCATTCATGCCCAATTCCAGGTAGTATACCTTTTGGTAAACTTGAGTTGTTCAAGTGAACAACTATCTTATACCATATAGCATACAAGGAATTCATCATTTATTTTCTAGAAAAGATTTGGGAGTATATTTAAAGTATAGTTGATCCTCGGATGACAGGGATTTGAATTACGCAGATCCAATTATAAATAGATGTTTTTCAATGGATGTATGTTAGGCCCTCTGTATCCCCAGGGTTTGCATCCATGGATTTAATCAGCATTTTCAGACATTACTAACAGAGTGTTTCTGATTCACGGTTGGAATCTGTAGGTGCAGAGGGCCAGCTGTGTTCATTGTCCTACACCCTTTTATATAAGGGACTTGAACATCCATGGATTTGGGTACTCATGGGGATCCTGGAACCAATTCCCTGCAGATACTGAGGGACAACTAAAGTTGTGGGGAGTCAAAAGTTATACATGTATTTTCAGCTGTGCTGGGAATTGGTGCCTTTAACCTCCATGTTAAAGGGTCAACTATAATGTCGGGTAGAAGAGAAATTAGATGTATGTTATATTCCTTTAAAGAAAAGATCTAGATCTAGGTATAATGGAAGAAAGATACAGGAAAACAAATTTTAGTTAAGAGAGATATTTTTAAATTCTAGATAGCACCCCTCCCCCCACCTAATAATTGCCAGGTTTTAGTAGGAGTAAAATATTTCAGTACTAAAAATATTATCATTAAGAAGGACTTGCAGGCTTTCCTACAGAACCCTTGGTTCCTATAAATGAGCCTGAAGATTTTTGTAAATATTTATAAGATATTTTAAAAATCAAAAGCAAATAATTGAACTGTAATTTTAAAATAACAGGATCATTCACAGGTTTTAAACCCAAATTTTAACACTTTGGAAGTCAATAACATATTTCTGTTGTACAGTTTAGTTGACTTGTTTGGTGCAGACCTCCAAATTGGTTTTTGCCTGCTTGCTTGTTTTTTCTGAGGTCAAAGCCAGTTATTTACCACTTGCATCTGTGTGTCCTTGTGAATCATGATTTTTATTAATACTGTGTAACCAAAACAAAATACATAAATAAATTGGATACTGAGACTAAGACAGTAGTTAGCATATACTCTGATTTCATCTTTTTAAAAAGATTTTACTTAGTTTTAGAGAGAGGGGAAGGGAGGGAGAAAGAAAGGGAGAGAAACATCAAGTTGTGGTTGCTTCTCTTACACCCCCTGTTGGAGACCTGGCCCATAACCCAGGCACATGCCTTGACTGGGAATTAAATCAGCAACCCTTGGCTTCACAGTCCAGTGCTCAGTCTACCGAGCCACACCAGCCAGGGCTGAGTTCATATTTTTATATTCAAAACACATTAATTGTTTTAGTATTTGATTTATTTAAATATAGTACTTCTTTGTTCTATTTTATCTTATCAGAAATTGTTTGAAAAAGGTATTTCACTGCTTAAAGACATTTGAAAAAGTTTGATATGGATGATGGTTGATTTTACCTATGGAACCTATGAATCTGCTTACTTCTCTTTATTTCCGTTGCCGTAGTCAGAGCCGCCAACTGTCATCCAAATAACCTCAGAAAGTTTCTAACTGATCTCATAATTATCGCTCTGGGCTCCTGTAATCTACAAAGCAGCGGGAGTGATCTTAAAAATATATAAATCCGGTATGGCATCCTTGCTTGGAACCTTGTTCCTCTTCCTCTCATCTTTTTCCAACCAGTAAACATACAAAGGTCTTGCTGCCTCAGGGCCTTTTATTCTTCCTCTGTCTGGAATGCTTTTAATCTCATTTTTCACCCAGGTAACTCATCATCCTTCATGTTTCTTTTTAAAGGTCACCTCGTTAGAGGGTGGAAACTGTACTTCCTTTAATCACTCTAGGTTAGAATTAGGTACATGACCCAAGCTTCTGAGAGCATCTGAGACATTCAGAATTGAAACAGGGAGAATGAGTACCTTTTCATCTAGCACAGTGTCCTATGGCATAGTAAGATTTTAGTCAATATTTTTGGAGGGATATATGCATGTTTCTATTTCAAAGCTAGAAGGAATATACAGTGGCAGCCTGTTATAAGAACAAAGAGGTCTTTACTTGACACCTAGTGAAAAGGAAACAATATATTTATTAGGTTTTGGTCATTTATAAATATTTCACATACTCAATAAAAGTAGTATGAATAAGGATAAGTAGCTTGACCAAGGTCATATTGCTGTTAAATGTTGGTGCTAGACTGTGTTCTTTTAAGCCCTACAACTCTACAATACTTAATTTGGCACTAAGGAAAGAAAATACTGTTAGTGCAGAAGCTGTAATCACTAGGAGAGCCATTCTTCATCTTATAGAATCTGTTTCTCTGAGCACTTACACACATCGAATTTCAGCTTTTTAGTAAAAGACAGAGGGAAAAACTGGCTTCTCCTTAGCTGAAGTAAGGATCTGTCCCTGCATTTTCTTGACAAATCTCTTGAAGTTGTGCTAACAGAACTGCAAACAGGGTAGGCAGATTTTATTTTCTTCTTTCTCATTAACTTGCTGACTCAGTCAAGGTTCTGTTCACCTTTAAATACCAGAAATCCCAACAGTAGCTTAAAGAAATGGGAGAAGGGTAATTTTCTCACACTGCAACTCCAGAAGTGACAGTTTCAGAACTGGTTCAGCTGCTTCCCCCATCCACATTGGTTTGGCTTTTGCCCTCCTGCTTCTCACCACATGGACAAAAAGGGCAAAAGGATTTATATGCCATCATTACTAGGTGGTGCTTCCAAGAAAGTTTTTATGGCAATCAGACTTCTTACATCTCGTCCAGAACTGTATCACATGGCCTCTTATGGCTAGAAAATGTTTAGGGAGACAGTGAATAGTGTCTGTATCTTGTGCTCCATTTAATGTCTTTTACCATAGTCCAAGTACCCAATATCATAATAACAATGTATTGTACCTTGTAGATTTACGTTGGTGCAGAAGCATACAGTGGAATTTAACCAAGTGGCAATGGCTAATTCAGATGGATCCGAAGCTATGCTGAACAGAGTGATGACAAAGGATAATATTGGTGTTGCTGTGGTATTAGAGGTCCACAAAGAACTATTTGGAGCAGGTGAGTGCAGTTTAAAATATTCTTACTAAAAATAAACAACACCCCAAGTTTTCCCATCTCAAACAAGTACTGAGAATCTTGCTATTATTTATTGCAGTTTTTTCCCTGTCTTTGTGGAAAGTTGAGGGAAATTGGCAGGAAAATAGCACTAATTTTGTAAAGCATCATATATTTCTTGGGGTATTACCAGTTAATCTGTAAAAATAAAGTCTTTAGTATGCCATTAATTCCAAAAGATTATTTGAAATAGGAAATGTTTTAGTTAGGCTGAATTTAGAAATTATGGTGAGTTGCTTCTCAGACATATTTTTAGCTTCTTGAGAGTGAAAGCTTTTTGTCTTTAAGTTTAAGTACTTGGCACATTCTCTCTAATTTCTTTGTTATATCTAAGTCATTGTCAGGGTAAGAGCTGGATCTTTTATCTACCTGCTCCTTTTCTTTTGTATTTTGGATTTTTTTATAGCTTCCGTCAAAGTCAGAAACTCATTATGTACTTTGCATATCCAGACCTTTTTTTGCTCTTTTCTACTGGCTGCCTTTGAACATTTTGTTGTTTAACTATACTTTAGGCAGGAGTAAGGAGAAGCTGTAAGAATACATCGGGGCTTTTATTTTCAATATTTTTCTACTTGCTAGTTGTAGAAGAAAGTATTTTTGCTTTGAATATTTATTTGACTTATTCAGACCATACACATCTATCAGACCTTCTTTTTTCACCATTATTCAGTTTATCCATCATCAAAAACAATCTTCAATATTTTAAATTTTCTTCTTTTTTTAGTCTCTTCATTTTTACCACTTTTATGTCCTTTCCAGTCTCATTCTTCTCAAAAGTTTGGTACATTTTGGATCAGGAGATGTGAAAATTTAATTTCTTTCAGAGTTTTCTCTTCTTTTAATTTGCAGAAGCATAACTATAAATTATACAGTGGACATTTTCACAAAATGAACTGTGTCACTCTTGTACTCCTAGAAGAAGAGTTTAATATTATAGAAGGTTCTTTATAACTCCTTTGAAGGGGCAAGTTTTTAATATTTAATACAGTGAATATTTATTTAATCTATAGCCAAAAGTGACGTTATAAAACTTCTAGGAAAAGAAGAGAGCTTAGAGGATTTCCGCTACAGGTTTTTATCCTCTGATCAAATTGCTTTTAAAATGACTGTTTCTGTCACGTATGACAGACACATCAGTTACTTGTTTATGCAACATCAAGGATAATTATAGCTTGGTAAGACTGAAGGGAACTTTACAAAAATAGTAGACTTAGAAAATTATGTCTTTTCTGCAGTACTTATTTTTTTTAATATAAACATTTCTGAGACATTTCTATAGAAATTTCAAAGGAAAAATTAATTTCTTATGTTCACTAATTTTCCAAAAATACAAAAGTATATAAATAAAACGTGAAAGGACCTCTTATTTATATTCTGTATGAATAGTTCTTGTTCATTTCTTTACACAGTACTAACATATAAGGATATTTATGTATAGTTTTATTTAAATGGAATCATAACATGCATATTGAGCTTTATGCCTTACATGTTAACTAAGCTTAATTTTCACAATTTTAATGTAATTATCCTGTCCACCATTTTGAAAATACTATGTTAATATTTATTATGACAAAATTAAATAACATAATTTTAAGGAAAAAAAAACATTGGAGATTTTCTAGTTGAATATCTTATTGTTCCAATGCACCTAAGCAACAAAAAAGTAAGTGGCTTAAGACCACACAAAATAATTAGTAACAAAGCCAGGTATAAAACCCAAGTGTCCAGAATTTGAGAGCACACTATTCCCTAATTTTCACTTTTTAAATTACCTGTTTTTACTAGGAACCTATCACTGATGTTCTTAGGCAATGCAAGGTGAGTGAGTATTGGGCAGCAGGAAGAATTTAAATTAAGATTTAGGTAACTCAAATAACTGAGAACCTGCCTCACTAGGTTATATTTTTATTTAAATGACAGAGATATCTAAAGTGCTTATTTACACTAACAAGGCAGCAACTCAAGGTGTATTATAATCAAATATTGAGTATATCATGGTAAAATTCCTAACTTAGGCATATAGAGTAGGAATGAGCAAACTTTCTCGAAAGGTCCAGATAGTTAGTATTTTAGGCCCTGAGGGCCATGTATGTTCTCTAGCACAGCCTTTTAAACATTTTTTTGTAGAACTCTTTAGAAATGTAAAACCAGCCTTTGCTCACACAAGCTGCACAAAAACAGTAGGCCAGATTTAACCCATGGGCTGCAGTTTGTCACCCCAGATCTAGAGAATTCCTATGTTGGGGTTACCAGAATTTCAACATTTCAGCTTCTGAGAACTCCTTTATTAAGTAAAGTAGAAGCTATAAATTATTAGAAAAGAGTAAAGAAGTGGCTGTGGGTTTGGGGAGAAAACCTTTTTGATACATAAAGAATAACTTCATCCTCCTTTTTCTAATGTTTTAGGTATGAAGCCTATTCATGCTGCAGACAAACAGCTGCTTATAGTGGCAAACGCCCACATGCATTGGGACCCAGAGTATTCTGATGTGAAACTCATCCAGACCATGATGTTTGTCTCAGAGGTTAAAAACATTCTGGAGAAAGCCTCTAGTAGGCCTGGCAGCCCAACTGCAGATCCTAATTCCATCCCGCTGGTGCTATGTGCAGATCTTAACTCATTGCCAGATTCAGGTATTATAACATCATTTCTTTATTGCTTTCTGTTTTGCTTTTACTTCTAGTTGAAAGGCCAGCTAGCTCTTAACTTGTGACTAGAGAATTTCTCTTCTAAATTAGGGAGTGTATTAGTAAGAATCCTAGGGATGGGACATGAGGTAATTGAAGAGAGTTGAGTAAAGAAACTATTTCTAAAGGTGTGTGCAGGGTTAAGAGAAACAAAACAATGAATGATGCAGTACTCTGCCACTAAGGGAGTTAGGGACCATTTACCATGCCTTTGCCTGAGGGGAAGGTGATAGGAACTGTTATCAGAACTTCAAAAAAGTAGTCATAAGGAGAGGGCCGTGTAATAGGGGTGATGGCTTTGAATTAAGTGATATGGCCAATTCCTGGCAAACCAACAAAAAGGGAGCCAGTGGACTTGTGTATCCCTACCTCACTCTGTTCCTGTTCTTTGCTCTCCTACCAGTATCTAACTAGAAGCTGTGGGGGCGGGTGAGGTTTGCAGTTCATGCAGTTCAGGCACAGAGTGTAGTGGAAACAGATCTGAAGGGGCAGCCAGAAAAAATTCAGCACAGATAGCTGTCTAGCTTAATAACGCTGGCAACTCTTAAGTGAATTCATTGAGTGATAATTTGAATACTGTTTAATATTACAGAAGCATGATCAGAGTTCTTCTAGAATATCACTCAACAATAAATATAAAACAACCCAAATGCTTATACTTGGACTATTTACAGAAGTCACAAATTTAGAAAAACATTACTTTTTCTACATAACAAATAAATGCTGAGCCCATCCTTTCACAAATGTTTGTCTTTACACCCTAGCACAGTGGTACCTTAACCATGCCCTGCTTTCCCAATTGTTTAAAGTTACATTTGCTCTCAAGTACAAATTTTCCCCATCTTATTTGATTTGTGTAAGCCGATGAACTTGGCAGCATGGCATAGTGAGCTGACTCTAAAGCTAGACTGTCAGGATTGGATCCTGGTTCTACCACTTTTGAACTATGCAATTAAAGACCAAGTTCCTCATTTATAATAAGGGGATAATTATTTTATCTACTCATGAGTTGTTTGTGAGGTTTAAGTGTGAAAGCTCTTAGACTAGTGCCTGACATGTAGTAAAGGGTAGATAAACGGTAGCTCCTTTCAGTTATTCACAATATGGATAATATGCTCATCACTTACCATGCATTGCTCTCATTTCTGATCACAAATAGATGGCTAACATTGTTCCTAATCATCATGATGAGAAGATGGGTTGTGATTTTTTTATATTTACTTATTCAATGGAAGCAGTGCACTGTTTTCATTTTTTTAATCTTCACCCAAGGATATGTTTAGAGGGAGAGGGAGAAAAATTGATGTGAGAGAGAAACATTGGTTGGTTGCCTCCCGTATGTGCCCTGACCAGTGATTGAACCTGCAACGTAGGATGTACCCTGATTAGGAATTGAACCCGCAGACTTTTCATGTATGGGATGATGCTCCAACTAAGTGAGCCACCTGGCCAGGGCAGCAGCAGTGTGCTTTTTTTAATGCTTCTACTCTCTTTGGCTTTTTAGACACACCTACTATTTTTGTCCTTTATAATATCAGACTGGAAAAAATTGCTGTAGCTCAAAATAAAGAATGACATTGCATAGCTGAAACTAGACATTGAAATGTTGAAAATGCAAAATCTATTTTATAGATGATTTTTTAAAATTACTATTTATGCTATATTTTATGTATTCCCAAAGTTGTTGATTGACTGCATAGGAGGGTGAAATACTACTGACAAGATGGTAGTTTGGGATAATATTCTAAAAGCATTTAGGGTCAAGCCCTGACCCGTGTGGCTCAGTTGATTGGGTGTCAACCCACAAAGCAAAAGGTCACCAGTTCGATACTTGGTCAGGGCACTTGCCTCAGTAGTGGGTTGAGTCCCCAGTCAGGATGTGTAGCAAAGGCAATAATCGATGTTTCTCTCTCACATCAAATGTTTCTCTCCCTCTCTTTCTTCCTCCCTTCCCCTCTCTCTTAAAAACAAACAAACCAAGGTTCAAGACCTTCCTGGTGAATGCCATCCTAGGCCCTGGGAATTCTTTAGCTTGAAGAACCATTAAGAACACTGAGGATATTTCTGGGTGATCCTGATACTTTGCTCTGAAATGGCCAGATAGCCTTCAATTTGAATCAACTCTATGAAATTGATGAAATTGGATTTTTTAAAATAACAACAACAAAAAGGCACTTTCATATTGCTTGACCTAATAAAAAGCACTCTGAACCAGGTGCATTCACATGGCAATGGATTTTGGCCATGAAATTTTGTATAAGGTCTAAATGCTAAATGGTAGTGTTTCTTTCTTCTTTATTCTACTAGGTGTTGTGGAATATTTAAGTAATGGAGGAGTAGCTGACAACCATAAAGACTTCAAGGAACTAAGGTATAATGAGTGTCTTATGAACTTCAGCTGCAATGGAAAGAATGGAAGCTCAGAAGGGAGAATCACACATGGCTTCCAACTGAAGAGCGCCTATGAAAATAACTTGATGCCTTATACCAATTACACCTTTGATTTCAAAGTGAGTGGTTGCTCTGGGCTGCTATAGAAATTATTTTAAATATAAATGTGACAAGAAAAGTTTAAATTATTTATGCTTAACTGCATTATCTTCAGGAGTTTTTAGATTCTCAGAATGTCTTGGCTAGCGTGCCTTTGTCCACTGGTACGTGGGTGAGGGCATGGAGGAAGGAGAGTTTTCCGAGGCCCGTGAGGACGTGGCTGCCCTAGAGAAGGGTTATGAGGAGGTTGGTGTGGGTTCTGTTGAAGGAGAGGGTGAGGAAGAAGGAGAGGAATACTAAGTACCGTTCCTTTTTGCCCTGCAACATGTCATACGCAGAATTTCAGGTTCAGCAGCTGCTCTCAATAGATTTTCTTCGCTTTTACCTGTGATCATGTCTGTTTTTTTCATGTATACCTATAAGACTGTCTGCTCATATTTCAAAGTAAAGGCATTGAGAAAGAAAAAAAAAAGAAAAAGGGCATTAAGAAAGAAAATAAAAGAATGTCTTGGCTAGGTATACACCTAAAGGTAAGGAGGCTCCTTAGGTTTTGTGATTGTTAGTGTTGACTTCAGAATACTTTTTAAACCCTTATTTGTTCAAATTTCAAATTAATATTGATAATTGCAAAAACTCTCAAAATGCTTACTATGTGCTAGGCACTGGAAGCACTTCTATTCATTAATAGAATTAAATTTCACTTGTCCATACCATCTCTAACTTTCAGTAAGGATCCGAATAATAAGCAACCTGATGTAGCTAATTCACCTTGAATGAATTTATATAGTGTTCTCTCAAAATTTTCTTGGGATTTTCACTCGATATCTTACTTACAAGTTTTCCAGATTTCTTTGGGAGATGGGGTTAGAGATGGTTGTACTTGGGGTCTGTTTTACTTCCATGTAGTCATATCATACTGAAATATTCCCGGGCAGTGGAACACTCCAGCTTAATAAAAGACAGTTCTGTAGAGGGCCCATTATGCAAGACCAGTTTTTCTTTAGAAAGATTGACTATAGTGGTTTTCTATAATTAACCCCTTTCCCTTTGCTAATTTTCTGATTGTTCTACCTGCCTACAGCTCTTCTATTGTACCTCTGCTTGATTTTCCAGCATTTCAGGCATCTGTCCTAAATCTTATACTGTCCTAAAAAAAAAACGCAGTATTTTAGGAAGTAGTTTGGTGTAAGAAGCCTACCAGGAATTTAGTAAAATACCAAAGGAAATGTATGAAATGGACTCTTAACATATCCTCAGCGACCTTTTTCCATTTTCAGTGCTTGTTAGCACCTTTCCAAGAAACAAATAATAGGAAAAGGAAAGGAAATTCATGTACTGATGTTATTAGTCTGCTTTTATAATTATGAAGTAGAAAAATATTGCTCAGTAGTTGAATCTGATTTTTAGTATTTTTGTTGTTAGATAATATTATCCAGCAATAATTGGTTTTGTTCAAATTGCTCATGTGCAGTGATGTGCTAGTAAATATTTAATAGATAGCTTTCTGGGAAAAGGAAGCCCTAATCCGTAGTGTTACTGATTTCTGTGGTGTAAGTACTCACACTGTAGTATATTTCAAGCTCCCAACATAATACCATTAAACACAGAGATGGGACAAAGTGTTAAGAAAGCAGGTACTAGCCAACTCTAGCACACCATTATGCTCTTGTATAAGCTTAAAGGAAAATCTCTAAGTTTAATGATACATAATTTACTATAGATTTAATTTCTATTTTTGTGACTTTAGTGATATATACTAAACATATACATATAGAGACACAGAGACAAATAATCCATCTTTGTCATACATCTCTGCCAGCATAATCCCAGTAAACCTAAAAGAAAGTTCCCCAAAATATGTGTTCAATAATTCTGCTGTACAACAGTTATTGTTTTGGTATGTATACATGTAGGTAAAAAGACCAAATCATTTCTACCTCATCTGCGCTTTTATAAAGGTTACTTTTGCCTTAGTCATAAAGTCAAAATTTAGGGAAATAAAATTTGGGATATTACCCTCAGTCATCTTTCTCAGTCAACTGAATTGTTTTAAAATCCTTTGTTGATGTTTTTTAAAAGATCTTACATGTGTTAGTAATTGAATCAGAAATTGTATCGAGCCATTTACATCCCCAAATAAGTACAGTTAAAGAGCCAAAAGTATATGACTCAGAGAATGTTTGCTGTTTGAACATGCAGGAAAGGATGAAAACGAAGTATAGGGCTATAAAAATCTGTGGGAAAGAGGCATGTGTAGGAAATAATTAGGGCTATACCAGTGTTGAAAGCATTCTGTAAAAAAGGATAGGTAACATCAAATATAAAAATGTCCTGTGATTAGCATTCAATATAGTATCCTGCTGATGCATCAATTGAGTGTTGTTAAGTTTTATTCACTTGGCTTAGCATTAGTTTACTTTCTTGGTCTTTGAGTAAGTTGAAAATGTAGAAGAGCATGTAGAACTCAGTTTTATCTAATCTAGAGCTGATTTGGAGGGAACTGAAGGGGAGGTAGTTAGGAGACTTACTTGCAGACCAGGTGTTTTAGTTTGGGCTGCTATAACAGAATACACAGACTATATGGGCTTACACAACAACAGGAATTTATTGCTCATGGTTTTGGAGGCTAGAAATGCAAGATCAGGGTGCCAGCATGGTCTGGTAGTGACAAAAGCCCTTTTTCGAGTTGCAGACAGCTGTATCTTGTTGTAGCCTCACATGGCAGAGAGGGCGAGAGTGTTCTCTCAAGTCTCTTTTATAGAGCACTGATCCCCTTTGTGACCTGATCACCTCTCAAAGCCCCATGTCCTAAAATCATCACATTGGAAGTTAGGATTTCAACATATGAATTTTGGGGGTACACAGACATTTAGTCCATAAGTTGAATAAACAGCTTAATTCAGAATTTCTGCTGCTGCTCTCCTTGCCCCACTCCGTCTAAATTTAAGGGTGAAACTGAACTATTTAATGGAAAGAGAAAGGACAATTTTCCTATTATGTTAAGTAGTAAACCTTTCTCCATTAAGTTAAGATATATAATATTCTCCCCCTTTTTATAAATGAAACATTATATTAGCTAATAAACTATTTTCATTTTTTTTACTTTTTTCACAAATACAATTCTATAGACTTAATATAGTCTTACTAATATAAAGACTGCAATATAGTCTATACTAATATAAAGACTACTTCCCTATAGTATATAGACTTTTTTTAAAAAAGATAGCTTGAATCAAAAAAGGTTAAGAATCATTAGTCTATAACCTCCTTTGTAAATATGATACAATGGACAACTGTACCTGTATATGTACAAAGATTTGGGCAGGTTCATAGACATGACCTTGCTAAGTGTTTTGATAAGAACTTGTACTCTGTTATTTCAGACCAAGAGAATAGTTGCAAGTGCTGCTTCCAGTTAAATGCATCATACTTTCTGGAATGCCCAAAATTTTTCCTGGGGCCTTTGTCTGCAAAAGAGTCTAACTAGCTGCTGATGTGCATAATGACAGTCTAATAAGTGATAGGATATAGGATGTTTTAGTCAACCTAAGTAATTGACAATATTTCATTTCTATTTTATTTACTTTATAGCTAAAGAAAAAGGTAGCCTCATAAAGGAAAGTAAGACCACCTTGACCTTAGTTAACCACTTTCCTAAAATGTCACTGCAAAAGTAGGCATTAACCAAATGAAGGGATAATACCTGTACTCGTAGCATTTCTTGACTTGGAGTATTAGTTGCAGAAAGTTTGCCCCTGGAGTCAAGTAATCTATTAATCTATGGTTAAGTAAAATTAAGGAACTGTTTCAGTATTTTCATCTTGGTCATGTCAAAATCAGCAAACTAAGGTAATTGTTTCTAGTATTTTACAATATAATTTTTTAATTAAAATTTATTTTTCTTTATTTTTTTGTAAAGTATCCCATTTCACTGTGATACCATATAAAATATTAGCTAGAACTCATTGTGTATAGTATTTGTAAGTAGGTGCTTCCAGATCTGGAAATATTTCTCCATACTTGGGCTCAGGCTGTCTTGATGTGGGTAGGAAGAAAATTGTACTTCACCCTTGCATGCACAGTCTGGGGCAGTAAAAGCACAATAGTTTTGAAACTTACTGATCAAACTCTGAGAGTCACAGCTGATAATATGTATGGTCCCTGCTGAATATTTTTTTGCTAAGGTATTTTTATGCATCAAGGAATCCAGAATTTAGAGTATACCAGGATTTGTGAAAATGAGTATTCTAAACTACAGAATGGATTAGAACAGTGAACTATATGTAGTATTTTGTATGTAGGTAACATATAGGAAGGCTGAGGTAGGATTGGCAAGTCTGAAAACATGTTTTACCGTGGCTTCTTTCAGATGTGTTTGGCTATTTTGATGTGCAAACAGTTAAAAATATTTCCAGTTATCATTAAAGGAATTAATGAGTCATATTTTTATTATTTATGTATTTATGTAAATACCTTTATTTTCTACTTATTGTAACTGTTAGAATCAGTGCAATTTTCATAATCCTTATACTGATATATTAGATTTCACTAACCCAAACAAGCAGATTGTAAAGATGCCTAGATATGATTTGGTATGCTTAGCTTCTCAGTTTGCTTATCATTTATACATAAGTGCAAGACTTTGTGATTCGAGCAGGGCACTGTTTTTCCTTTTTGAGCCACCTTTATTTCACGTAATACACATTGAAGACTTGAGCCTTGTTTTGCCCATTGTCAAGACAGCCATAAGTACAGGCCACTCAGGTTGGCTTTTGCAAATTGTGGATTGTTCTCTGTATATCTTGAGTTCTTCTTTCTTCTAAGCATATATTTTTCTTTTTTTCCCCAACCCCCAATCTCTTTTCAGGGCGTGATTGACTACATTTTCTATTCCAAGACTCATATGAACGTGCTTGGTGTCCTGGGGCCTTTAGATCCTCAATGGCTGGTTGAGAACAACATCACTGGGTGTCCACACCCACACATCCCTTCAGACCACTTCTCACTGTTAACACAACTTGAACTCCACCCTCCACTCCTGCCTCTTGTCAATGGTGTTCACTTGCCTAATCGGAGGTAGTGGAGTACTGCCCCGTGAAGACGGGGATCTGTTGCTATGGACCTGTACAGTTGTAAATCAAAGTATGTAGGAGTGAAGTATGGCTGCTTCTTCAGGTTCCTTTCATTATGTGTTTGCTATAAGATTTTGTACATTTTTGTGCATATTGGTATTATTTGGCACTAGGGCTGGAACCAAAGTATTACTCTTTCCAAATTTTTAATTTATAACATGTTTTTAAATTGGACCTTCTTCATATTATATTAGGAGTCAGCATTCATAATTGATAAATCACCAATTCCAGGCCTAACAGCAGTGTTTTTGTTTTTCCAAAAACAAAGGTTTTCCTTTCAATGGTTTCAAATTACCCAACCATTTTTGTAAAAGGCAATTTTTAAAAACTATATAAGATTTTAAACTTGATGGTATGCCTTACAGGGAAAACTTTCTCGAATTTCAGTTTTCCATTATAACAAACTGATCTTTGGCTCCCAAAGCTATTTGCACATTAACAAAGCACTTAAATTTACTCGATCTGTACACAAACTATGACATAGCCTCTAGCCATAATAAGACAAATTGAAAAATTAAAGGTGGTTGCACAGTATGCTTTCAGAATCAAGCAGTTAACAGCACATGATACTTCGTTGGGCAAACACTTGTTGGTTTTTTGTTTTATTTTGTTTTTTTAAGAAATCACTCTGAATTTTGTTCTCCCGTATGTTTTAGCCTTATTGGAAATATTAATTCTAAGCCTGTCTCTCCAGTTTATTAATAGGGAAACAGCAGGTAATTTTTACTGCCACATACCTTGCAAATAGAATTTGGTATATTTAGGAGACCTACAAATTAGAGTCCAGTATTTTTCATTATCACCAACTACCTTTTTCTGCCTGGTTGTGCTGGAAAAACATACTATATGATCTACATCATTTTTGCTGTTATAGTCAAATGTTAAAAAAAAATAACCACTGAATGAAGAGTCCCTGATCAAAGTTTTAGAAGGGAAAGCTGTTCAAATATTTCATGTGTTTCCCAAAGTAGGTCAAGTGGCTGTTGGTTTTGGCTTTTTGAGGTGACAATAGAAGGGATTTGGGGAGAGAGAGGACAGGGAGTAGCTGAAAACCTTGGATCATTTTTCCTGACTCTAGTTGCCAAATGGCCATTATATGCTTTAAATCTTTGTTTTCATTGTCTGTCAGGGTTGAATTAAGAAGCTACTGGTTTATTCCCAACTGTTGATGCTGTTTAGATATGTTGGAATCTTTTTTTTTTTTTGCCCCCCAGGGGCCAGTTAAAAATCTGTGACTCAAGAGGCAGTGATGGTAATACCGTTTTGTGGGGGAAAAATTGGTTGGCTACTTGATGTTAATTATGGCACAAGTAACAGGAAAAGGTTGTGTCTGTGTTTTTAAGTTTTTCTTTATTCTGCTTTTTTGCTGCTATAAGAGTTTTCTGAAATTTATATTTTAACTTTTCATGCACTTTACTGTTTCTAGTCTCAAAATGTGATATTTTTAATAAACAAGAAATTTTCCATTATGTGAATGAAATTTTAAAAGAAAATAGCCTATATTTGTGTCTCACTAATATATAAAGTACAAGTCAAATTTAAATTATTTAATTAGTTTTAAATATATACAATTTGTCTCCTCTTTCAAACCTGACATCTTAGGCTGTTTTAGTAGTCTTAAATGATGCTTTTCCTTTGGTCATTTTATACTAATTTCTTCCATAGAAAATTAATCAGGCTATATAATATATTTCCCTGAAGGGTAATTTTACTGGGATGAGGGTGGTGGGATGATGTAATATCATATATGGGATCGCATCAGAAAGTTTCTGTAAAGCCTAAACTCCCTTTTAAAAGTGCCTAGTGATGAGGCATTGTTTGTCATCTGTTATAATTGGAATGTCATTGTAGTTGAGTGAAGTTTGATGTAAATAAAATATTCTTTTAAAAATAGTAAAGTACCAGAATAAGCAAACACACAAAGAGACAACCCTTAAGATGACAGATTTTCCTCAATGTGCAGGTATCCCTTCTTATATACCTCAAGCATTCAACACCTAGCCATGCGAATTGATTACCTGAAGCATAGTACTGGAAAGTAGAATAGCATGAAAAACTTAATTTTGTGGACATTACCTTTTTTTGTAATCAGCTACTGTATGTTTTATTTTAAATCTTTTGTTTTCGGTGGGTTTTCTGCTCTGGAGGTATATGCACTAACAAAACATTTTCCTCCTTTCATATACGCATGTTAATTAGCAACGTGAGCAATATTTCCTACCATACTTCACTCCCGATATTTTTTGAGATGTTTGTATAAAATGGAATTTAAAGTTCACTTATGATTGTATATGAACCACAGAGGAGCCCATTTATTAATAAAAACTTTTTTAATAGTTAAATGTAGAGGGAAAAATAAAAAAAATTGGGAAACATTGTAAACAGCTTAAGTTTATTTTGTGTATGATCGAGGCACTCTGTTGCAGGAAGGTGTGTAATTGGGTTCTCTCTGCTTCCAAATGCACTCTTTCAGACCATTCATTATCCTGTGTATTTTTAATGTGGTTTTAGTAACTGTTGGCAGTAGCCCTGTTGAAGTAGGTAATTGTGTTATGTTTTGGGTGGCACACATACTTGGGGCATGTGACCCAAATTTCATGTGCACGGTTTCCCTTTAGCCCACTGCCCAAGTTCACACCCCCTTCACCCTTCGTTCCCTTTGTAAAAGGAGTGGTATCTGTTTTGAGCTGCCAATTCAGATGATCAGAAATGCTGCTCTCCTCAGTATTGTCTTGTTAAAAACCATGCCATTTGGAACTTCGGCAGTGAGAAGCCAAAAGGAAGAGGTGAATGACATATGGTATATATTCAACAAGAATAAAATATTTATGCTCATATACTTTCTAGTTCTCAGAATAAGTTAATAAGCTTTATGCTGTGGGGCTGCTGCATATTTTATCTGAAGATAAAATTTGGGCATTTTTAGATTGTGGTGTAATGTGTTTTGTTAACTGTTAAATATGATTTCTGATATTTATCTAAGAACTGGAGTGTTCTTTAAATTTACTAAAACAGTGTTGTTTGAGGAAGGAAAAACTGCACTGTTTGCCATTACAACAGTCATGCAAGTGCATGTCGTCACCTACTCTCTCAGGCATCAGTTTCCGCCTCATAGCTTTACACCTTGTGACGGGGAATATTGCAGCATCCTCAGGACTGACATCTGGGAAAGGCTCAGATCCACTTACTGCTCCTTGCTTGTTGACTTTGTTTTAAAATATTGTGCCTGGTGTCAACTATTAAGCAACAGCACTGCCTAAAAGCAAGCAGAGAACAGAATCCCAGCACCATTCTGTAGGCAACTTTTTAGAATTCAGATATAGTAAATCTGTTCAAGATTTATGATGTTTTATGTAAAAAAAATTTTTGTACACCGTAGCTAACTATTTTTGTTTCATTTCCTTATGTAAGGCGTGTGAACGATTGTTTGAATATCACATGTTAAAGTCAGGTATGGCACAATGGGTTCTGAGACCAGCTTTCCCCTCCCATTTGCCTTGTTCCAAGTTCTTTGTTTTCAAATTACTTTTCTGATATTCATAGGCAAATATTTAATTTTACTAATAAGCATCCTGTGTGAATGTATTAAAGGAACCATTGTGTTTTAGTGTTGTAGTTTGCAGAAATATAAAGCTTCATTTCTAATTTGTCCCTTTTCTTTGGTGTCTTAAAGTCATCTATTAAACCACAGAGAAGCGAGGGAGAAAGTTGAAAGATATCTAAGGCTCATATCACTTGATTCTATGGTGGGTTATATTAGAATTGAGAAGGTGGCGCATTAAAACTGGAACATGGGCAAACATATTGTGCTCCATTTTAAAATTGTATCTCCTTAGTTAAATGGGTGAAAAGTTTGTATTTGAATTTCCAAGAGTTTCTAAAAATCACTAATGCCAGCTGTACTTTCAAATCAAGTGGCAAGGTGTAGAGAAAGCACAAGAAAAAATAGGTTAAATGTGTTCTTTGATGAGACCAGAGACATGGTTCATCATTTCTAATGCACGGCTAGATTTTCTAGCAATAAAAATTGACTGTATCCCAATACTTACTTGTTTCTAAGGTCTTATATTCTGAGTTTCTGAGGGATTTTAATAGCTTTATAAAATACATTGAGTGATTAGTAGCTCCAGAAAACACTGTCAGTTTCTGATACCTTTGGCAGGCCATAAGAATAATGGTTTATAGCAAGCGAAGATTTCATGACACATTTTCAAAATAGCACACTCATTCATGCTTATATTTTTGACAGAAATGTGAATTTTCACATTTGTAAGGTAGTCTCTTTCTCTCCCATCTTCTCTCTCCCTTAAAAAAAAATCACCTTTCTGAATGTGTGTAGAAGATATATTTCACCTTTTCCTTCTGAATTGGGTCATGGTTGCAGAACTCTGAACTGTAGGGGAATGAGAATATTTTTCTAAGCCAGGTACTTCAACTGAAGTTTTGAAATTGTACACAGATGAGAAATCTTATACTATGGTTGCTTTAAGCTTTGTAATAGCTTCCTCATCACCTTTGAATTTGAATTCAAACATAAGTAAATTAGTACATCTATAACCTGACTTATTCACCAAAAGTTGTACTCTAAGAACAGAATGTCATGAGCATCTTTCATTTTACAGAATGATATGTAAATCTTAAAGCTTCAAGGTAAAAAGAAACAACACCCTTGTAGCTATACTGAAGGGTGTTCTAAATGAGATCCTCAGAAAGGGGGGAAAAAAAGACAAACATTCCTTTTTTAAGAAGGTGGTAAGGGAGAGCATGCATGTTTCTTGTTTTAACCAAATACCTTCTGTTAAATCACAAGTCTTACAGCAAGAAATAGGGAGACACAGGGAAATGCAAGCTTTATGAACCTAGTTAGTAATTTCTTTTGGCATAAGCTTGTTTGGTTAGCCTTAGGTTATTCTTGGAACCAAAGGAAAACGAACATGTTGAGGTTTTATTCAACAAACATGATGCCATTGAAGCAATGGAAGTTTTTAAGTAAGATAGTTTTTATTTTCAAAGCATATGAAATAAGGACATTTCTGCCTATTAAATGTTAATTTTTATGGCACATATAAACTCAGCATTGTATTGAAATTAGAAGTTGTGTCATCAGAAATAAATCACATTATGAAAAAGGTGTGCAGATGCCAAGTGATATGACTCTTTTGGCATTGGTACATTTGCTTTCAGAAACTTTCAGGAGGCATAGTTTGGTGCCTATTAGTACTTTTTGTTATAAAAATCTTCCTGAATTTAGGTGATTTTCCTGTTTGTGTGTTTCTTACTTTTAACTTTGAAGCGTCAGAATCATGGTGATCCCCCTTGGAAGTGGTCCTTTCTTGCTCATTTCAGTTTTGTGTTAATGTCTAATTACTGATACGTGACTGTGTTTTGTTTCAAGCTATCAGTGGTTATACGTACCACATTTGTTTAATTAGTTAACTCATACAATTGGCTCAGTATTGATGTGTCAAATAATGGCTTTGCTCCTTACTGAACAGGCTTAGTTTCCTGCTACTTGTTTCAATCTTAATGCAGTAAGCGATACAGTAGTCTGGGTGTGTATGCAGAAACTGTACTGTCCCTTTTTCTGTGCTTAACTTGCTAAAAATATATTCTCTTACCTGTGAAATTCCTGAGCGGTGCTTTGCCAACTTTTAGGGGAGGGAGGGGTTTGGATGGCTGTGTTACTGCACACTGGATCGGGAATTGTTCAGTGTTGTGAGTGGCAAATTTCTTAAACACCAGCAGCACTGAGAAGTGCACTACGGGCATTCGTACAGTTGTCCAAATGCAAGCAATTCTTTTATCTAGGAGAAGCTGAGGAATAGAGTTTATTGAAGTACTTGGAATATTTTGAGGAGGACAAACATTTCAACTTTGCTTTTTGTTCTCTCCAGTGGGGTGGTGTGAACGGAAGTTGTTTTTTTTGTTGTTTGTTTTCTTGTTTTTGGTTTATTTTTAAGAGAAAGAGTATGTGTGCACCTTTTCCCTATGAAAGGGCCAGGGTGTTGGTCAAATTCACCATGAATTAATTTATGTCTTCTATCATGATTTCTTTCAACTATATAACAAGTGCCAACTCATTGTCCATGAGATGACCTACTCTTCTACTCAGTTTACCATTGGAATTGGGAAGGGTTCATCTATTTTTAGTACTTGGCATTAAATTCATTGTTTCGCATACATTTGAGTCATTCTGTGGCCTATGAAGTGTTTTTGTAGCTGATTTAATGGTTGGAAAGCAAAGCACATGAGTTTAAAACTGAGCAAGTTGTTTTGATGATTTTTGTCCCTGAATACATGCTAGATTCTATTGATATTATTCCAAGACAAACTGGTTTTACATTGTGTATTTACTTTGCTTTTGTCCTAAGAAAAAGTCTAGCACTAAATCAGTTTGTTACTGTGCTCTAATAATCAGCTTAAAATCTAAGATTTTTTTTTAATTAGAAGACTTAATGAAGTGCCATGTAATTGTAGCTTACTAGGGTTTAATGTTTAATAGATTGGTTTTGTAGTATTCTAATCATTTAACAGTCTGTCATCCCTGGAGAAGGTGATTCTACACTTCTTGAACACATTCTCTCTGACAAAATCACCAGCTGATTTATTTTTCTATTTATTACAGTCAGACAGTTGATGAGGTCTGAATCTTGACCACGCTGCTCAGCTGAGATGTTTTCCACAATAGACACTGTACAAAATGTGCGTGCAAAAGGACACAGTTGGGTGGTAGTATTTTTTCATTAATGTGAACATTGACTAAACAAAGCAGTCCTGCCTTTTAAATCTGTGGCAGCTCAGAAGGGAGGTGCTTAAGAACCTTAACTACTATGTCAGATGACAAAATACTTTTTTCCATTTTGGAGATTGGGTACTGCTCACACATGATGTATAGGGCTAAATATATGCTTGTTTCCTTGCACCTGTGTACTTCCCCTTCTCTCCCTTTTCTTCCCCTGTAGGCAATAAATGGCCATTTTGCAACTGCATACCTTTGTGTTGGTTTTTTACTCTTCATGTGTGCAGTTCGTTCAGTGTCTGCATTTCGGTTAGTACATCTCTTACAAAGTAGGGAGAAGCCAGGTAATTCAGGGAAAAAATGACAAATTTATGCTATTTTTTTCTGGTGAAAACTACATTATTACTCAAACAATACTTTGTCTAGAATCAATTCAGAAGTTAGTCATGTTATGAAGACTTACTTTAGCTGAAGAAATATGAGTAGAAGGGACTTTGTCAGTTCTAAATGGGGCTTTAAGAACCAGTGTGCAATTTGCCGTATTCCCTTTCCTTGCCTTGGTGATCATAGAAACGTGTTGAGATCAAACCTCATCCTAGATCTTTGAGTGATTGATGAGCAGACCTCCCATACTGACCTACAGAGGATGCGTCATGTGTGAAACAACTGCTAAAAGAGTAGTGTCTTAATACACAAAGGTTTGTTATTAAGGCATAATCTAGCCCATCCTGACTGCTAGACATCCTCAGACAAATCTGCTGAGTTACCAGTATCGACAGGTGGACCTGCCAAGACCTAGAGTAAGTTCATTCAATAAACATCTACTACGAACAAGGTGTTTTGGGATATATAAGATGGAGAGGCTCCCTGTCTTCCAAGAATTCACATTCCAAACCCTCTTCTATCTCTGACACAGGAGAAGATATTGAAGTGTTTTAGTCAAAGTAAAGGTATCTGAAGTCTTAGAATCTTGGAGGGGAGAAGGGGGGATGGAAGGGTACAGTAAAATAATTAGGAATTATGAAAACTGTGTGTAGGGATATCCAGTTGAAATGTGATTTTAAGATAGGGTGTGATACAGGCCAGATTATTCTTGAAGAGAGTGAAACAACAACAAAAACCCAGCTGTCCAGTCTATTAAGTGCTTAAAGATAATGGCAGCTTATTTTGGAACAGATTGCTAACATTGACAAATCTCGAAGCTGAAAGCTCTGTGCCTACAGATTGTTTTCTCTACCTAGGATTCGCTGTGAGCATGTCATTGACCAGGAGGACCTTCTCTCTACAGAGGCCTTGATGTTTGTTGTCCTTTAGGGAGTTCTACAGAAGTAGAAGCACTCACCCCTGAAGTGGGTCTTGAAGGAACCAAGTTTTAGCATACTCCCTTACAAAGAAGAGACTCCTAAGACATGGCAGTCATGCCATTCACCAAGTGTCTTTGCATTTCATCATGTGACTTGGACAAAATGTGTCCTCACGGGTAAAATGGATATAGGAAACTAAATCTCATGAAGTCGTTCTCTCAAAAAACAGGCACCAAGACAAGGGCTTGAATGCAGGCAGTTTGGAGAAGTGATCCCATGAAAGCAGCACAGGGGACTAAGAAGGATAAAACTGGGAAGGAGAGAAAGTCAGGGGTGCGTTATGGTCACCCCTGTGGGCACGTGGGTCATAAAGCTGCCACGGACCCTCTGAGGAGCAGACCAGAATGTTCTCATGAAGGATGGGAGAGGAGGGCATTTATTTACAGGCTCCATCTCCCATGAGGAAACAGGTGCTCCACGTGTGTTCGTTCCTTTCCCTGTCCATGTTTGTACATCAGTCAAATTCACTAAGCAGTTCCCTGCTGGTGTCCCATACAATAATATTGGAGACATGGGTTGGTGGGTTGCAGAAAACACATTTAGTGCGGCTGAGGCAAAGTGCTATTAACTTGTACTTGTGTGTAGCTGGTTGCCGAGGCAGTGGTGAGAGTAAGAGAGGAGAATTCATGTGAGGCAGGGCAGTGGAGTTCCACACTGTGCCCCTTGTGCCACTGGGGTCTGTTTGGACCCACTGTGAAGTCCATTTCATCACAGCCATCTAGGTCACAACAGGCTACAGCATCAATGAAATGTAGAGGAATAGTGGAGCAAGGTACAGTCCACTGCTGTGGCTGGTTCTGAGGCTATGATTAATATTTGTCATCTTCCTGCTTCCATTGTACACCCCAAATTTTACTCAGCTTTGCACCAACACATCAGTGGGTCTATGTTGCTTCCCTAAGAAAGGGTGACTTAGACCTTCACCCCAACAGAATTTTTATGCTTCCTGGGCTATGGTTACTGAAGCAGCCCACTCATCCCCTGGCATGAAAGAACAAAGAGGTGCCCAGTGAATCCCTGGGGTTCCAGAAGTGTTTCTTCCTGCCTCCTGTTATGTAGCTGCACCCACACCTTCTCACACCAATGTGATGCATCTTTGCTTGTACACCAGCATTGTGAGCCCCAAAGGGCCCCTTCCAGTGAGGCGCCTACATCCAACACCTGTGCAATACGTGGGTATAAAGGATCGGTCTTAGTCCACCTCAGCAACTCAGAAGCACCATGCCGTCTTCAGAGTTCCTCAGGGTGCCTTCGTTCAAACTGCACTGTGACCCACCTACTTCCTTGGTTCAGTTCTGATTCCTGTTACAGGGTTTGATTCTTAGAGCACTCACTAATACATTTCCTGCATGTTGATCTCCATCTCAAGTGTGCTCCCCAAGGAACGCAGCTTGCCAGACCAAGTTTCAAGGAGGATATCAGGACTGCCTCCAGGACTCCTTGCTAATACTTTAAATCTTGAATCACTAGAGCATGCTACTGTATTAATAAATTGTTCTCTCTGCAGGCTTATTCGGGTCTTGCTGGCCCAATACTTTAAAGATCCACTTCCACACGTTTCTTCAGTTCCTGGTCCTAATGTTAGCCCAGGTCTTAGAATCCTTTGGCTGTGAAAGCTGTTTTCTTTTGGCGCAGGTGCTCTGTTCGTCCACTCAGGCTGTGCTGTGCTGTCACTGCAGGTACTGAGTCCACAGTTCAAAGAGAGAAGGTGTGGGTTGCTCTTTAGGAAGACAGGCATCGCCTTTTTTTGAAAATTGTTTATGCTATTATAGTCTTTCCCACTGTTTCTCCCTTTGACCACTTCCACCCAGCTGCACCCTCCCCTCCCAAGCAAGTCCCCATAATGTCCATGTCAATGGGTTGTATGTAAATGTTCTTTGGTTAATCCCTTCCCCATCTTTCATCCCATTCTTCCACCCTCCCCTCTGGCAGCTGTCAGTCTGTTTCATCTATCTAAGCTTCTGTTACTACTTTGTTCCTTAGCTTATCATGTTCATTAGATTCCATATATTAATAGGTTCATGTGGTATTTGTCTTTCACTGACTGGCTTCATTCATTTAGCCTAATATTCTCCAGGTCCATCCATGCTGTTGCAAAATGTAAGAATTTATCTTTTTTACTGCTGTGTAGTACTCCATTGTGTAAATGTACCACAGATTTTCTGTTTACTCATCTGTTGATGGGGCACCTAGGCCGTTTCCTAATCTTGGCTATTGTGAATAGTGCTGCTATAAACATAGGGGTGCATATATATTTTTTGTATTGGTGTTCCATAATCCTTTGGCTGTATTCCCAGACCTGGAATTGCTGGGTCAAAAGGCAGTTCCATTTTAAATGTTTTGAGGGTAATCCATACTGTTTCCCACAGTGGCTGCACCAGTCTGCATTCCCACCGACAGTGCCCTAGGGTTCCCTTTTCTCCACATCCTCACCAACACTTGTTGTTTCTTGATTTATTGATTGTAGCCATTCTGACAGTGTACAGTGGTATCTTATTGAGGATAGGTATCATGACTCCTGATATCAAACTATACTATAAGGCCACTGTAATGAATACAGTCTGGTACTGGCATAAGAACAGACATATAGATCAATGTATAGGAACAGAGAGCCCAGGAATAAACCCGTGGCTTTATGATCAATTGGTATTGGATAAAGGCAGGAAGAGCATACAATGGAGCAAAGACAATCTCTTCAATAAATGGTGTTGGGAAAACTGGACTGGTACGTGCAAAAAACTGAAAGTAGACCACCAACTTACACCCTACACAAAAATAAACTCAAAATGGATAAAGGATTTAAATGTAAGTCATTAAACCATAAAAATCCTAGAAGAAAACATAGGTAGTAAAATGTCAGATATCCCATGTAGCAATACTTTTGCTGATACATCCCCTAGGGCACTGGAAACGAGAAAATAAACAAATGGGACTACATCTAATTGAAAAGCTTCTGCACAGCTTAAGAAACCATCAGCAAGATGAATAGGGAGTCTCCTATTCGGCAACCCAATTAAGAAATGGGCAAAAACATTGTCTTTTGAAACACCTGCTACAAGTGAGAACTTTGAAAGTTACCCCAACAAAGGGAGGTGTTTGTTGTTTTTTTTTTTTTTTATCAAGGGTGAGGGGTCAGACTTCTCTTTCTGCCAAATGTCCTCACCCCAGGTTTTAGAGTCTCACTTCAAATGCGCAACCGTGGAGACGGTGCCTGTATGAGCCGTGGCTCTGCCACCGCTCTGCAAATCCTGGGCTGATCTTCAGCGCTGTTTGTCCAGTGGCTGCTGCAATAATGGTCATTACACACTACCCTGGATATTTCTGACTTTCACATCATGTTTTCAATTGTGGTGGCTAATCTGAGGCTCTCATTTTCTTTTTTCAAGTTGTCTAAAGGCAGTGTTGAGACCCAGACAACCCACACTCCTTATAATTTCCACTGTGCCATACTGTTTAAGTGCTACTGTGTCCTATAAATGCTGAAGCTTCCTTCCACCTGCACTTCAAATCCAGCACCAGCAAAAGCACACGGGGTCATCAGCCAGCAATGGGGAGACCAGAGAGTGATCCAGGTCTCGAAGCCCATCTTGAGCAGTTGCTTTCTGGGGCTGCTTCTGGTATGGCTGGGAGCGGCTCAGTGGTTTGCACATTATGAACCCAGTCAAAACTCCCATCTCTAAAATCCCCCAGACTTCTTTGCCTAGGCTATGTGACCCGGTACGTTAGCAACTGTCCTCACTGAGCACTTGAAATGATAGTTAAAAAAATATATATATATCTAACATATTATGCAGTTCCTTTGGTGTATTTGCTAGGGCTTCTAGAGCAAGCCCTGCACTTTTCCATCGGGGCTGTGCTGAGATGTCTCTTGTTACAAGATTAGAGAAACTGATGGGTGGTTAGAATGAACTCTGCCGGGAATAATCATCCTTTTCTCAGGCAACTGCCGTGAGTGAAGTCATGTAACAGTTTTTCTGTAAGTAAAAGTTGGTTGCCTCAGTTGGGTCATTAAATTGGCAGGAGGAAACCGCTCCTGCAAGCTAGGAGGTGCAGAGAGTTGTCCAGTTCAGAGCTCCCAGCCTCATCTCTGTCCACCCAAATATCAGCATCCCACGTCTCAGTGAAACACTCCTTTCCATCCAGGTCCTTATATTAGCACAAAATACCTGATTGGACCACACTTTTAACTAATGTTACAACTTTGCAACCTATGTTATTAAGCCTTCGGCCTGATTCTCAGCCATGTCTAGTTTATGGCTACAGGGATATAGAATGTGGCCACGTAACTTAAGGTTTTGTTGTGTCAGAAGTTCAAGGACTTAGGTTTATGTTTTCCTTTGTGTACACTCTCCAGGGCAGTTAGAAGCATCTATACCATGTAATAATTCTTATTAATCCTAATTATTATCATAATGGTCAAGTACATCAGTTACTTGACCAAAGCCCTGTCTTCACATTATAATATGTCTCAAGAAACCATAGCTTATTGTTTAAGTTTAAATTATGATGCCACTGCACGGCACTTACTAGTGCGCTCATTTCTTTCTTCTGAGGAAGTCTCCACTGCATTCATGGTCAAACAGATGACCCAATCCCAGAGTCCCAGCTCGAGTAGCAATTTTCTACAACCATTCCTGGTGTCAAGACATGTATCAGTAAGCCCTTTGGAAAAATAGAAACCACTTTGGGTATTGCGAACAAAAGAATTTAGTAAAGACGATTGCTTATAAAGGTAATGGAAGAACCGGGGAGTCAAATAAGAAAATAATGAGGCCATCCTGGAGTTAGGAAATGCAGCAGCAAACTGCTAGCACCATTTGGGTGGGTGAAGTGTAGGGGGACAGAGTGTTGCCAGTGCTCAGAAGTTAAGCCATCTAGTAGGAGCCGGAGCCCCTGAGTGGCTGTCGTGTGAGATCTGAAATGCACAGGAACGACTGTCCCCTGGGAACTGGTGCTGCGGAGGAAACACAGCCACGGCAGGGATGCCACCAAAGCAGAGACGGGGCAAAATACCCTGGCTGCTTCTCTTCTCCACTTCCAAGTAATCCAGCCACACTTCCCATTTGCCGAAACTCCCCAGAAACTACCTGTCAAGGGACCCTGGGAAATGCAGACCCTGAGATATAGGCGGAACCGAAAAAGGATGGCGATGACTCTGAGAGCAGGTAGGCAAGCATGCAGCCCAAGAAGCATATCCCTTTCTTGTAATTCCGTACGGACTTGGCGCTGTGGGTGGATTCATGGAGATGATGCGATACAGAGCTTGCTTCAGAAAAAATTGCACATATATGACTAAATTTATATGCCATTTGTAGTAACAGCATGAATGTCAGACAAATCTTGTATAATCCTAGTGTTGTTTTCTGGTAGGGCTGCCTACATAATTTTTAGAAAGAAATCACTATACATATTATCTTATGAGAGGTGTGAAATTACTTAAAGTAGCAAGCTTTTTTTTTTAAGTTGTCGATGGTTTATTGATAATATTACAGTAGAAAGATTCAAACAGCTCCACGTGGTGTTTGAAATCCATCCCAACTGTAGGCTGAGTAACCTGCAGGTTGGACAGACTGCCGAAGTCCGGGAGCTTCAGCACCTCCTTAGTGTCAGGATCAACCGCAATGCTCTCCTGGTCCAGGGCCAAGGCCTCGGGAACGTGATTATCTCTCCTCCTCCTGCAGCTTGATGGAGAGGTATCTCACGGGGCCTCTCTGCATCCGCTTCATCAGATGCGTGACACAGCCCGCTGTCTTGTTTTGGATCCTCTTGTTGGGGATTATGGCGATCTCCTCGCACACATGCTTGTTGGTGTGGAAGTCATTGCCCAGGCGCATGTAGTACGTCTCGATGATGACCCAGGCCGCCTTCTTCACGGTCTTAGTATGAACTTGACCCATCTTGACGGGTTACTGGTGAAAGAGCAGTAGCAAGCTTTTAAATAAGATTCTACCTACTTTCCTTATTTTCACTGCTTTATTCAAAACTCACCTGTTCATTGAGAAAATAAGAAAACCCCAGAACAAGACACACCTTCCTTCTGTAAACTTGGCTCTCTTTAGTAATTTGCAGCTGCATAGCCAGGATGATTTGTCTAAATTTAGTAAACCACAAACGAGGCGTGGCAATGAGGTTCTAAACATATGGATAGGAAATAGTGTGGGGAAATCCTGCTTGGAGAAACGTGTTTCTGTGGAAACTTTAATCTTCATCTTCAGCAGTTCCGCATCTATAAAATAACCTATGGGAGAAAACGGGACCCCCTTCTTCTGTTGAGGAGCCCTATGCTAAGCTGCACTGCACACGTTCTTTCCCAGGCTTTGCTTATGGCCTTAATAGTTTTTGAACTGTACCAACCAAACATCGGATAAGTTTGGAAGTTTACATTTCATCCTAACCTGTTAGTTAGATTCAGACATTTACACCTGTGATTCATGCGCCGCCTTCCTCCCTGACCCCAGGGGAAGGAGGGAAGATTTGCTAGAGAGGCAGGGAGCATGAGAATATGCTACCTCTTTTAACCTTCCAGATCGGGTTTCTGCTTAACACAACTGGCCGAGCAGTTGTTTCTGAAGTGTCTTGGATGCTGTTCACATGACCGGGGTCTCAGTTTTACATGCTAATACCTTCCATTAGAACGCAGGGGTATCTTTGGTAATCACCTTAAGCATCTGACTTTACAAACTCACCACTTACAAACCATGTGACACTGAATACTGGATTCAATGTGAAAAAGGCAACACGTGAATCTTCCTTCCGCTCTGATGCAGGCCAGGTCGTAGGCACACTGTAGCGGGGGGGCGCAGAGAGGCATTACGAAATGCGTAGGGCAAGTGGGGGAAGCAAGAGGATACCAAAAACTAGGTCCTTTCTGCAATTTATCATTTTTGGAGGATGGGGCAGTTTTTTTCCATTTTTGCACAGTGCCCTCCTTAAATGTTTATCAAATGAATTCATTAAAGAAGACTGAGAACATGACAACCCTTCTAATGTTTGAAAATTGTTACCATATGGGAGGGAAATTATTAAGCCTTTTTTTCTTAGCTTTCCTTCCCTTAAAGATACACAGAATAATAAATTAATCAAGTGCAGCAATTCATAACAATGGAAAAGTGATCAAGGAATTAATAGAAACTTGTACCTTCCTCTGCATAGTTCCTTCTCAAATATCAAGCCACGATGGACTGGCTTTGTTATTGGTTTGACCCTCTCTTTTTCTCGGATGTTATGCAGGTGTGGTCCTCTGACCCAATTACACTCTGAGTACAAATGGAGTGACTGGAAATGTCTCTCGGTCTGTCAGGGCTGAACTGTGGCTTAACCACCTGCTGTCTTGATACATAGTAAAGTACCTCCTCCACGTAGATGGCATCGTCTGTCCATCGAAATACCCAGCTGTCCAGAGGGCCAAGTGCTGTGTCAGGTGGGCTCTCAGTGTCTCTCGCCCTGTCCTGAAAACAGACATCAGAGAGAGAAATAAATTCTTTCAGGACGTATGCCAAAGGCCTCAGAGTGCCTTATATTATAGGTTTTTAAAATGAGTGTATTTATGTGTCCATTTGCCAGAAGTAGGCGATTACGACACAAAACTGGGATATTGCTTGTCCGAAATGGCCTTGGCAGGACTCATCTAATGGAACCGTGCACACATGGGCAGCCCCGTGTCTTTCCATAGACACGCAGAGGAGAGTGTTGGTGAATAGATGAAATGGGAAAAATGTTCTGCCTCTCCGTGGCCCTGCTCTGTGACTCTGAGAGGTGCCAGGAGGAGGGCCTGGGATGACTTTGAGAGGAAAGAGAGAGAAGCAATGAGAGAAATGAAAGATTTCTCTGATTTAATGGTGGTGGTGTTGGAGGATTGGCAGGAGAAGAAAGAGTTGCAGGAACTGGCAGGATCAATCCAATTGGCTTGTCCCACCTGTCAGCTGTGGGTTTAGGCTGGTTACCATGCTGTACTTATAGCACAGCTATCGTATTTACACTGATTGTTATTATCATGAATATGTAAAAGTATTTTTAGACTAATAGCAGTTTTCTTTTTATGGTTTTAGGAATATATATGCAAGAATGGAAATTCCCGTGCATCTCATCATTTAGGAAAACGATGAGATGAAAATACAGCAAATGATTACTACTTTTTAATTCATTTTTATATCCTTTTTTTCCATTTAACATTGTAACTTAGGCATTTATCCAGGTTAATAAACATACTTCAGAACACAGAATATTACAAAGCCACTCAAAATATTTTGGTTTGGTTATCATAGGGCCAAATTTTGTATTTAATGTGTATATAAATTGCTTCTAATATTTTGCTACTATATATCACTGAAACTAACATAAATGTACTAGCATGTTTTTCTTTTCAATATCAAAACTTACTTTGCTGACACTTAGAATGAGTGCAGTTGCAGAGGAGCATTAAGATATTATGGGTTCAGACCAAGCCACGTATGGGAGGTTGGGTTTCTAATCCACCTCCACTGTTAACACCCAGGGGCCAGGGGGAAAACTCCTAGCAGATGGCGCTGCTGCTCAGGGTGCTGCTGACGGAGCATCCCAGGAATTTAAAGATTTGCTTAAACGGGGTTAATACGAAGCCTTTGGAAAGACAGCTGGTCTGCAGCACAGTTAGAGATCAGAAAGTTAGCTCCATTCCCCTGGAAACAGAGAACAGAGTTAGGATCAGTGAAAGCCATTTAGGGAAAGGAAAAGACAGAAAGGTTCTATTTAAGGGAGCAATTGAATGAGAGGGTAGATTGTACCAAGGTAAAATATAGTAACTACCGAATATGGGGGAGGGGGAGGGGGGAGGACAGAAGACACAGGACGGACCACGGCGCCCCCCAGCCTCCACTCTTGACATGTGGACAGAGACCTTGCCCACAGCCTGTTTCCCAACTCGAAGGTTCAGTTTGTCCCACTTTTTGCCAGGGTGTGGATGTAAGTTAGCAGAGCTCCAGTCACTCCAGGCTGTTAGACACTTGGCTAACTTGGCAGTGTGAACATGGCTAATTCACACTGTAAGAGGATACCGTGGGTTCTTACCAAGTTGGAAGGAGAATATAAAGTCTTGGAGTTAAAACCTCATCGAGGACAATGGCTGACATCTATTGCAGCCCAATTCTGTAGATCGTTGATGAGGTTTTCTTCGCGGAGTACTGTGATAGATGCTGTAGGGGGTTGGAATGAAAAACATTAGACACAGACTCAGCTTTCAGGTAGTTTATTATGGAGTATAAGGTGTAAGGATGTGGATGGAATTAGATGCACCTATGACACTAATGCAAAATAACTGAGAAAGCTGGTGTAGAGGAAGTGGCAGGAGGTTCAGAAGTTAGAGCGAGACAAGGATCAGTGGGGTAGATGTTGAATTTTTATTAAAGGATGTGGGAAAATATTAACACAAAGATGCCGGAGGGCATTGCAAATGCAGCGAGTCAACCTATCTGCAACTTCAAGTTCTGACATAAATTAATGTTGCATAATATAGTTTGACTCTTTAATGACCCAATCTTTCAAGGCCTACAGAATGATCAAAGAAAAGACCGTGGGTTTCGGTTCAAATTTCAATCCATTTCCTAGCTGTGTGACCTTGAATAAATCACTCAGTCTCTTTGATGGCCTTCTTACCTATAAAAATGGAGAATATCAAAATGGACTTCACAAAGTTGTTGTAGGAATTCAGGAGGAAAATGTGTTAATACATTTGCTCAGTAAGAGCTGGCGTTCTGCTTGTCTTGGCCTCTGTAAGGCATCTGGTCCTGACCATCTGTAGCCACCGGCTGGCTCCTTGGTAACACCAGAGGGCGACATCACCCCATCCCTACATCAAAGGCTGCCAGGGGCCAGAGGCTTCTTAACAGTTTTCTAAATGCCTTAGGAATGGAGGAAACAGGAACTCTGTGTTCCAGAACATGAAAAGCGCAGTTAGAGATGAACCATGGAAAGGCTTTGGAGCAGCTGCTATGTCCCTCTATGGACGACAGCTGTCTATAAAGACGCCATTGGAAGGCATCGTTCCAGCCATCTATTTTTGCCAGTTGGGTTGGGAGGATTTCTGGAACTAATATAGCAACAAAACCTTACATTGGGCATCTAAATGACCTACTCGATTACTGCTAGAAAACCACTGTGTTTATGTGATATCTCCGAAAAGACTGCTGGACTTCGTTTGTTAGAAAGTCAGGACTGTGGTGACCATGTGTTCCAGTTTGCCAGGGACAGTCTGGGTTCATGCCCAGCATAATTATCACAGTGCCCCTTTTACCCCCAAAGTGTCCCAGTTTGGAGGGTAAGTGACACGGCCTATCTATTCAGAACAGCAGGGGGATACTCACAAGTAGAATGGGTCGGACCTGGCAAGACTCTCGGGATCTGGCTTTGGAGTCACAGAGAGACAGACATATGTGAGTTAAAATCCCGGCCTTTTCTGTGTGTCATTGAGAAAATATTTAACCTTTTTAAGCCTTATTTTTCTGATGTATGGATTAGAAATAATAACAGCACATGAGCAATGCACTGTACTGGTTAATCCTCCTAATTAAAGGGATTACCAGGATCTCTGGCACAGAGCAACATATGGCAGCTGTCCTTGTGATGACTTTTCAAATTTATGGTAAAATTCAGGCTGTCCCCTTAGCTGAATAGGTGGAAGAAAAGGTGAAGAAATTCTAGACCAAAGTAAAATGAATTGCTCAGGGCCCTAAGACAGTTGTCAAGCTGCTCGATATTAGGGCCAAATGGGCGCCCGTTTCTCCAAACTCTCAGTCTGGCGCCCCACAGGGGCCGCTGTCTCTGTGGCTGTCATCTGGAGTTCAAGATGTGGACACACTTCTACCCCAAAGGCATTAGCAGATGCTGGAGCCAACATTATGTTAGAGGAAAATTAGCATTTGAATACTCCTCAACATTTTCCTTTCCATTTTATTGCAACATGTTTCAAACTCGCGAGTGAGAATAAAGACTCTTGTAATGAACGCCAGTGTGTGAGCCTTTATCAAGTCCTAAGATTGTGCTGTAGTCGTACAAGTCCATCTTTCAAAAAATTAAATGTCACCAATTAAGGCCTCCTGTGTACTCCACCTTTGTAAAAACTCTCTCTTATTTAGTATATGGTAATAGGTAACAGGACTTAAACCTTTATTTAAATGGCATCATACAAATCCTTCAGCTTTTTTTTTTGTTTGCTGTTTTTGAAATTTATCCATGCTGACAAATACTGTGTGGCATGGCATTATTATGAGTACTCCACAATTATTTCTCCATTTTCCTCAAAAAAGATGTTTAGGTTGGTTCCAGTTTTCACATGTGTTTCTCTGGCAGTGACAGCCAGAAGTGGAATTTCAGGGCCTTAGGGCGCAAGTGTCTTCAACTTTACTAAGTATAGCTAATTTTACCAGAGGTTTTCCAAAGTGGTTGTTTCGATTTCCATGTGTTTTAAATTTTTTCCCAGGTGAAAGTACATTATTTATTTTAAAAATTATATTTCTATCAGCAACCAAGTAATAGAAAAATCACTCTAGTTCTAAAACATACACACTTTTAAGGGGTGGGGAAATGAATATTTATTGAATGCCTGCTATGCATGTGGCCCTAAGCTAGGTGAATTACATTTGTTCCTTTGTTTGCTTTTCAATCAATCCGATGGCTACCAGTCACCACATTCCTTAGTTCTACCTCAAAAAAAATCTCTTAAATTCATCCCTTCTACAATTTCTTTAAGAAGTTTTTACAAAAGTACAGATGACACCAGCTTAGCTACACAGCTGTTCTCCTTGCTTCTAGATATCGACCTCATCAATCCATCCTTTGCAGTTATTAGAATTATTTTTCTAAACACACAAATGGAATCTTGTTACTCATTTCTGTGGAAATGTCTTAGAATTTTTCATTGACTAGAAGATAAACTTTTTGGATAGGGTCATATTTTGAAAGAATTAGCTGCATTCTGAAAGTTTTAATATATTATATTATCATTTCCGTTTATTTAAAGATATTTTCTAATTTCTTTATAATTTATTTTTAATCCATTGTTCAAGAGTGTGCTATTTACCATATATAGTATGTTGTTTACAATAGTGTGTTATTTACCACATCTTATGACTTTTCAAGTTTTAATTTTGTTATTGACTTCTAATTTTATTTCATTGTGATTAGAAAAGATACTTAGTATGATTTCAGACTTCTTAAATTTGTTAGGACTTGTTCTGTGGCCTAACATGTGGTCTAACATTTGTTTATCTGGGAAAATCTTTATTTCCCCTTCATTTCTGAAGGACAGTTTTGCTGGATATAGGATTCTTATTTGGCAGATTTTTTTTTTCTTTTAGCACTTTGAATATATTATCCCACTGTCTTCTAGCTTGTAGGATTCTACCGAGAAACTCACTGACAACCTCGTGGGAGCTCCTTTGTACATGCCAAGTTACTTTTTTCTTGTTGCTTTCAAGATTTTTCTCTTTTACTTTTGACAATTTGATGATAATGTGCCTTGGTGTGGGATTCTTTGGATTCCTTTTTCTTGAGTTTGGATGTCCATTTTCTTCCTCAGGTTTGGGGAAATTTTTGGCCATCATTTCCTCAAATAAGCACCCTGCCCACTTTTCGCTCTCTCTCTCTTACCTTCTAGGGCTCTTACAGTGCTCCACAAATACGCTCATTAAGTAGTCTGCTCTGGGGTGTCTCTTAAATTCCTTAGGTTGTTTGCACTTTTCCTCTTCATTCTTTTTTTCTTTTTCCTCTAACTTAACAATTTGAAATGATGGGTCTTTGAGTTAACTGATTCTTCTTCTTCTTTTTTAATCTTCACTGAGGACATTTCTTCATTGCTTTTAGAGAGAGGAAAGGAAAGAGAAATATCGATGTGAGAGAGAAGCCTCTTTTGGTTGCCTCTTGCACACGCCTGGATTGAGGCTGTGTCCAGACCCTGACCGGGGATCGGGACCAAACGTACAACCTAGATATGTGCCCTGATGAGGGATCAAACCCACAACCTTTCAGTTTTGGGGAGGTGCTCCAACCAAATGAGCCATACCAGCCAGGGATAAGTCACTGATTCTTTCTTGTGCTTAATCAAATCTTTTGAAACCCTCTAGTGGATTTTCCAGTTCGATGATTGTATTTTCAACTTCAGACTTTGTTTCTTCCTTTCTTTCTTTTTGTTGATTTTCTCATTTTTGTTCATGCATCATTTCCTGGTTTTTTAGTTGTTCATCTGTGTTCTCTTATACCTCATTGAGTTTTTCTGAGCTGGTTATTGTAAATTGTTTGTCAGGTAATTCATAGATTTCCATTTCTTCATGGTCAGTTTCTGGAGGTGTACTTTGTTTCTTTGACATTGCCATGTTTCCCTGTTTCTTCATATGCCTTGTTATATTTTTCTGGGATTTGGGGATTTAAAAGAAGAGCCACCTCTCCCATTTTTCACAGACTGGCTTTGTATGGGGGAAGACCATCGCCGATCAACCTGGCTAGAGATTCTGGCGGCCTCTCAAACCTTCTCTGGCATGTGTCTTCTCTAGGCTTATACCTGTAATTTTGCAGCTGTAGATAGTTGCCTGTTTCCCTTGCTGGAACCTGTAATCTCTTGCTTTCTCAGGGGTCTGTCTGAACTTTTTAGGTTCCCTGGTGGTACAATATACCCCTGAGGTATTCCCTGTTCTCAGCGGCCTTCAGGCATCCAAAGTAGGTCAGTTCCCCATCAGTGTTCCAAGTAGGCTAGATAAAATTATCCTTGGTAATTCCTGAAAAGCTGGAAAGTTGAATAGATTTTTCTACTCTTTCTCTCCTGAAGGAGAAACCATGAACTGGGTGTTTTCTCTGGGTTGTGTTGTGTTGTGTTGTGTTGTGCCAGCTTTGGGGAAGGGTTATATTGGGTGAAAGGTAGTGGTTTTTCTCACTCATTTCAATACAGTTATTCTTGCGTTCGCACTCACCTTGGATACTGTAACTTCTTAGCTGTTTTCTGAAGTTCATGAACAGGCTTTCTCTATCATATATTGTTCTTAAATTAGTGTCTTTGTGGGGGACTGAAGTCTGGGGCTCTCTATTCTGTCATGTTGTTGATATCACTCCTTAACTGGGACACTATTAAGAGTGAACTTAATATATGAAAATATACACGTGTAACATATATAAATACACATATACATGTATTTAAATATATACACACACATATATGTATAAATATATGTATATATATTAAAAAACTTAACTGTGACATCTTTGAAAGGGAGTGAATAGAATCATTACAATTATATACTTTTTAAAAATTTATTTATTAACTGTAACATTTGGTTTTGTTATACTGATAACCTATAAAATAGTTCTATTTAAAAATACTTGCCATAAAAGTATCGTATATGTATGTACATTGAGCCAAAATATTGTAAGTAAGTAAATTTATCTTCAATGTTGAAATTTAAACTAAATCTACAATAACATTCACCGTAATGAGAGCTGTTTTACTTTTATCATCATGAACTTCTGACCTGGATTTCCCACAATGGAAGAAAACAATGAGCTCTTACTGATCTTAACCTGACTGACTTGTCCTCTGCAGCATCTGAAGACTTTGATGTAAAACTGACATAACTTAACACCTGGAAGAGTTCTTTTTCTGCTATTTGAGCCAACGCATTGACAGCTCTCACTCTTGTACGTGCAGAGAGCACTTAAAACTAAAAATGAGAAAAATAATTTGTAATTTTGCTCCAAATGAAAAGTCATGCTTCCTCTGGGGATATGTCTAAATTCTGAGGCAAGCATGTGAAATCAGCTTCTGTGGACACCGTTTTTACATAACAACTGCTAACTTTTTTTTTAGAAGGAATCGTATTGTCTTTTTTAAAAAGCAATGATTTTGTTGAAGTGCAGTTCATGTACTTCACAGAAAACTGCCTAGATTGTAAGTGTAGAGCTTAATGAACACATTTAATGGAACATTAGCTGCACCGGTGCCCCACCACTGAACACTCCCACCCCCCAGGGGCTGTCATCGTCCCGACACCTATCACCATCATTTAATGTTCCCTACTTTTGAACTTCATGAAAGTGGAATTACACGTTATGTATTCTTTTGCTTCTGACTCCTTTTCCCTAATATAATATTTGTGAAATTCATCCGTGTTGCGGAGAGCAGGAGTTTGTCTCTTTTACTCGCTTCAAAGTATTCCTTTTTGTAAATGCCACAATTTATTTATCTATTCTACTAAATTGATACTATTTCTTTTCAGTTTTAACTATTATGAAAATGCTACTATGAACTCTGTTATGCCTATTGGGATACATATGTACTTAATTTTGTTGAGTATATACCTAGAAGAATAACTGCTGTGTCATAGGGTACGCGTATGTTCAGCTTTAATAGATACTGCAAAACAGAGAGAGGGCTCAAATAAATAAAATCAGAACTGAAAGACAAGTGACAACTCATACCATAGAGATAAAAAGGATCATAGAGACTACTATAAACAGTTACACACCAACAAATTGGACAATGTAGAATAAAGGGACAAATTCCTAGAGATGTACACTCTTCCAAAACTGAATCTGGAATAAATTTAAAATCTGACCAGACTGATTACTAGTAAGGAAATTGAGTCAGCAGTCAAAAATCTCCCAGCAAACAAAAGTTTGGTGAATTTTACCAAACATTCAAAGAAAATTTAATACCTATTTTTTCAAATTCTCCCCCCAAAAGGAAGAGGGATAAATGCTTCCAAATCCATTTTATGAAGCCAGCATTACCCTGATACCAAAACCAGACAAGGACACCACAGGAAACAACAGGCCAATATCCCAGATACACAGAGATGCAAAAATCCTCAACTAAATATTAGCAAGCCAATTTCAACAATACATTAAAAGGATCATACGCCATGATCAATTGGGATTTACGCCAGGGATGCAAGAATGGTTCAACATTTGCGAATCAATCATTTTGATACATCACATTAACAAAATAAAGTATAAAAAGTATGACCATCTCAATAGATGTAAAAAAAGCATTTGACAAAATTCAATATTCATTTATGATTTTAAAAAAACTCTCAGTAAAGTTGGTACAGAGGGAACATACCTCAAGATAATAAAGGCTATCTATGACAGACCCACAGCTAACACCATACTCAATGATAAAAAGCTTTAAGATACATGAAAAGATAAAAGCTTTTCCTGTAAGTTCAGGAACAGGACAAGGATGCCCATTCTTGTCACTTTTTTTTTTTAAATATTTCAGGGGTTTTTTTTTAGGTTTTTTTTTTTTAGATTTTATTTATTTATCTTTAGAAGAGAAGGGAAGGAGAGAAGGAGTGAAATATCAATGTATGGTTGCCTCCTATGCGTCCCCTGCTGGGAACTGGCCTGCAACCCAGGTATGCGCCCTGACTGGGAATCGAACCGCGATCCTCTGGTTCGCAGGCCTGCACTCAATCCACTGAGCTACACCAGCCAGGGCCATTCTTGCCACTTTTATTCAACATAGTGCTGAAAGTCCTAGCTAGAACAGTTAGGCAAGAGAAAGAAGTAAAAGTCATCCAAATAGGGAAGAAATAAATACAACTGTCACTATTGTAGATGACATGGTTTTATATGGAGAAAACTCTAAAGACTACACCCAAAAAACTGTTAGAACTAATAAATGAATTCAATAAGTTGCAAGGTAATGAAACCAGTATGTAAAAGTCGGTTACATTTCTATGCACTAATAATGAACTCTCAGAAACAATTAAGAGAATAATTTCATTTACAATGGTATCAAAAAGGATAAAATACCAGGAATAAATTCCAGAAGGTAAAAGAGCTGTACACTTAAAATCATAAGACATTGATGAAAGAATCTGAAGAAGACATAGATAAATAGGAAGACATTCTGTGCTATGGATTGGAAGAATTATTATGTTAAAATGTCCATATTACCCAAAGGAATCTACAGATTCAATGCAATTCCTATAAAAATTCCAATGGCACTTTTCGCAGAAATAAAACAAACAATATCAAAAATTGTATGGAATCACAAAAGACCCAGAACAGCCAAAACAATCTTGAAAAAGAACAAAGCTGGAGGTATAATGCTCCCTGACTACAAACTGTATCACAAAGTTGTCATAATCAAAATTGTATGGTAATTACATAAAAATACACATAGATCAACAGAACAAAATAGAGAGCCTTGAAATAAACCCTCACATGTAAGATCAAATTACTTATGACAAAAGAGCCAACAATGTACAATGGGAAAAGACAGTCTCTTCAAAAATGGTTTGGGAAAACAGTACAACCACATGTAAAAGAAAAAAATAAAATCCCTATCTTATACCTAAAAATAAAAGCGCTAAAGAGAAGAAGAGCCAGAATATGGGCTAATAACCCAGATGTGTCAGTGGATCAGTGTCAACAGATTCTTCTCCTTTTCCCTAAACATTACTTCCACCCGTTCCCCTTCTCTAAGGCCCAGAATGAATGGGGAATTAACCAATAACAAGGGGAGAGGATAGAGGGGAGCAGCTCAAAGTGGAGGGGACAGGAAATACCTGAGTGGCCTGAGAGAGTGAAGTTTTGATTTATTATTTGAACAGTTTTATTAAATTAAAAATAAAGCTATTTTATACCCAAGAGTAACAAAAAATATATAATAAAAATGGGATGTGCCTAAAATTCTATTCAGACATGGGACTGACTGAGCTCAATGGAGTCAAAGGCATTTGTGTGAAAGTAAATCTTAAGCTTGTTTATAACGTACCCCTACTGGGTCCAACTTGTTTGGCAGGCCATTTACAAGACCAGCACCCAATATAAACCTCTAAGGCATGACTGTGTGTGTGTGTGGTGGGATGAAATTAGAAAATCAGAGAAGAGGAAGGGTCTGAGAAGATGGGAGGCCTGGATGTGGACTAGACAGTCAACCTTGAGATTGTACTCCATCTACGGTGTGGTAAGGAGTGTGGTAGGAAGGAAAAGAATGAGCTTGACATCAAGAAAGCTGAGGGATGTCCCTTGAGGTTGACAGATGACAGCCAGAGAGATGTTGAGAGAAGCTTGTATAAGCAGAATAAGTGGGATTATTGATTAAATGCTTTGGAACTGTGGTTTGGAAGCTTCAGTGAAGAGTATGCCGACCTCATCTCTTGTCTTGGTTTTGGGTTGGGATGCAAGAAAGGAAGGCCACTAATTTAGAGACTTGAGGAGAAAGAGGAAGTATGTGGACAGTTAATGGAGTTTGGAAAGAAATGATGAAAGAAGCCAGCAAGAGTTGATAATGGGAACCAAGGATAAGGGACAAGTTCAGGGGTGGAGGTAAGGCTGAGGGGATAACAAGGGCAAGATCTGGAGAGGTCCCTGCAGAGGTGCCAATGATTTTATGGACAAAGGACATGTGGGAAGGAGCAGGCAGCCAAGGGAAGTGGGAACAATGAAACTATTGACAGAACTACTTGGTGCTAAATTATTTATTCTATACTTGAAGCATTGGTGTCACCTAACTTGTCATATGAATAATGACCCCATCAAGTTGCAAAACCCAAATACCAATGCTAAGAAGAACCCGGGTTTTCTCTGACCAGTGCCTTTTTTTATTGTGAAATTATTCAATTGGAAAAAGGGAATTTCCAGTGGAAATAATAGACTGTAAATTGTTTACTTGGCAAAACACCATTAGACTAAGCTAAAGACCTTGATACACAAGGATACGATAACAGAAGTTTACCTGCCAAGTACTTTCAGAATGAAATGGTAGGGAAATTTTTCCTGACTTGCAGAGCAAAGAAAATGTTCTGAAAGATACTGTATTATATTTAAGGAATGAAAAAGTCTGCCAATTAAGAAATAAACTAGGTGGAAATCAAGCAAAAGACTAGTTGAAATAGTTTTAAGATGATAGCCAAAGATTTATCTTCAATATTGGAACAAATAAAATAAATAATTCTCAGGGCTGCCTTGCTTAGATTTGTTGTCCCCATTTTCCTTCCAGGGTGCATTTACTGCTGAAAAAGGACAGAGAGAAAAAGCACAAAATTTAACCATTAAAGCACAAAAATACTTAGGTGACATGTTATCAGATATATAAGAAGTTTATAAAAGTTTGTGTCTGGTGTACATTTAAGTTTTATTTTTTCCAACCAAGATGTGCTTATTGAATCTTGATCTTGCATCTAGCACTGTACCTAGTGCTAAGCACGATTCAGTAAAGGTGTAGACATGATTCTTACTTGGATGGAATTTAGGCTGTTAGGAAAACAAGACTAACCACATGAGATGTCCCAAAGAGAGAATACAAGATATTTTGAAATAAATTAATTAAATATGATCACGCACATTGATAGACATGAAAGGTAATAATTTCATGGTTAAAGAACTTACTAGAATAAGTAATATGATGAAGAATGCATCTGGCAAAATGCTATGTCATAACGACTACAAAAAATTTGCCCTTGATCATACCTACTAGGTTCACATTCTAAGTCAAACGAAGATAGGCACTTCATCAGAATAGTTCCTCGAGTTTGCTCCGTGGAACAGTGTTACCCTGTGATGCCTTGACAAAAAGGATCACTGTGGTCAAACTTGAGAAATGTGGCATGCTATGTCTCCTTCTTGGAGAATTATAGTAACATGTGTATATTAAAGGCTCTGAGAAATCCTACAGCAAAGAACTCAAGTTAAAACTGTTCGGTCCTGCAAATTCCAAACCCTTCTTGACTATAGGGCTGTCTTACTTATAATCACTGAACCCACTTTGGCAAATGCTGTGTTAAAAGGATACACATGAGATACTCAGGATTTAATGGATTGGAAAAGCAAACAAAGTAAAACTAATTTGCACCTGGGCAAGGGGTTTATTTACCAATATTCTAAATAAAAACCAAGGCCCTAGTGGCTGAGCCTCAGCACAGAGTCTTAGGAAATGAAAACACAAATATGACTCCAGGTGCTTGGAGAAATAATTTATACCTTTAATGTGGGGGTTTGTACAGTACACCACATACAAGTCTCCCCAATGATGTCCTCTAAATATTCTTTCCGTTCCCTAAATGTCTATTCCTACCCAGCCATTCAGATACCAGTCCTGCTCTACTCATAGACACGTTTCTTCTACCATCTCGCTGCTCAACCCTGTGTGCTCCCTCCTTTACCCCTGCTCTTTTTACTATTACCTACAGCAAGATAAACATAAAGTGTTAAGGAATTAACCCAACAAAAGTGCAGAAGACTTTTTAAGATAATTTAAAACCGTGGTAGATGACAAACCAGAATCTGGTGGCATAAATGGAGAGAGGGGTGGCCTGTATTCCTGAGTAGAATGAGGTATTATTATAAAAATTTTAAGTCTCTTAGGTAATTAATACATCCAGTGAAATTCAGTCACGTTGTTTTTGAGAAACTTAACAAATTTATCCTGAAATTTGGAAAAATAAAGATCCATAGAAGCTGTTAAGCCAACACTGGAAAATATGACAGATAATAGGAATACTTAAAAGCTATATTCCTGAAAACAGTGAGAGACAAAAAGTTCAATGGAACAAAATATAGAAAAAAAGAATATAATAGAGAGAATAGAGTCCATAAATGTTATATATGAGTATTTGCTTTAAAATAAGGGCAACTTCAAAATCACTGGGGAAATTACAGAATGTTTCCAAATGAATTTGGGGAAAGTAGCTGACTTTCCAGACAAAAAGTTGGATACCTGCCTCACAACATATAAAAGTGAACCCCAGATGGATTACAGACATAATATCAATTAAAACCATAGGGCTAATAGTTGAAAGCATAGGAGAATATTTTTGTAATTTTTGCAATTAAGATATTTGAAAATAAGAGCCTAATTGAACAACAATAAAGTAATTTTAAAAAATAAGAGCCTAAAAGCACAAACTGCTGGGTAAAATGTTGATGGAATCGACCACAGCAACTCTTCTGCGAAGTACTTTGCAGATGAAGTTCGTAGACCGGAAGCTAGGTTGACAGAGACCGTGGAAGTCATCCACAAGGGTGAGGACAAGTAGAGGTGTTCTCAGAGGAACAAATAATACCCAGCACACTTCTTTTCCTCATTTTTCTTTGTCCTCATTCATACATATGCATTGATTTCATTTTTTTATTATGGAAATTTTAATTTCTGGATGATATTTTGACAGTTTTGTTTATTTTTCAACAATTTTTGTTGCCGCTGGAGAGTATGCCAATGGTATTAGCAACTCAGTCAGCTCAGAAGCTGTGCTCAGGGCCCTCACAGTGCCGTTGCTTTGGAGTCACACACCTCAGCTTTGTATGTTCAATAATGCTATCATCAATGGAAACCAAGAGCATTCAGTCTCTTGAGAACAGGTCTTTCTATCCAAGAGACTAAACTAATAACCAGGATGCCTCTTTACTTTTTAACGGTTATGGAGGGATCATGTGTTTTGCATTATCATTAGTCTTTCACTCAGCATACCAGTGGATTAGTTTACAGTAATCAAAATGTCTCTTACTCTCCAGAGAAGCCTCTTTCAAGTATGAGGCCACCTAGGATGTCAAACATAGGATGTCAAAATGGGTATTGGTAGAGGGAAGTTTCACGTAGGCCTGATAAACCCTTCACTGATCTAGAGCCTCTTCTCCCCCAGACTCAGAGTCTCCCTTCTGTTGATAGTGCTAGAGAGATCAACTCTAGGCAATGCTACCTTCCTGCCTCTCATTTGTCTGTTTCCAAGTGATCCCTTTTCTTCTGTTAAATCCTCCTTCATTTTGGAAACACATATGTGCTAAGTGGTGCAGTCTGGACCGAAAATGTCCACGGTAATAAATGATGTTTTCTTCCTCACTTATTATGGGTCTCCTGTCATCTTCTGCAGGATCTCTGACTTACTGCAAATCTCTTGCCTTCTCTTCCAAGACTTCCAGGATACCACTTACATATGCTCATAAATAAACTCTCACAACTTCCTCTGACCTCTGAGGTTGCTACTGCC
Source organism: Carollia perspicillata (assembly GCA_004027735.1). Lineage (NCBI taxonomy): Eukaryota > Metazoa > Chordata > Mammalia > Chiroptera > Phyllostomidae > Carollia > Carollia perspicillata. The sequence continues at coordinate 56,407 of PVKM010000024.1, forward strand.
CCAAAACTAAGGGCTGCCATCCACAGCACTGATACCTGCCCTGAGAGTGCTGCCCCTTGCTCAAAAGCTGCCACCCACTGGCACCGCTGAGCCACACGTACATTTAGGATCGTGCTGAACCCATCATGTAAAGCTCTGCTGCTTGCCCCCTTCCCTAGAAGTTGACTAGCTGCTGTCACTGCTGTGCCTTTGACATTGGCCATCTTCTGTTATGCCCCAGCTCCATATTATACTGGGTCACTGCTGCCCTTCATTGAATCCAGGTCACACACTGACTTGTCACACAGCTGTGTCACACTCCTACCCTCTTCCCAAAGTAGCATGGCCTTATGCTTCTAACATTGCACACAGAGACTCACTTATGTGCCAAACAGCTCTCAAGTGTTGACATGAGTCCCAGGGGTCAGAGAACAAATTCAAGTACTCAAACATGAGTTCCCCTACATGCCAAAGATTGATATATTGTTATTGAGCAAATTTGTCTTTATTCTCCTTTTTCTCAAGATGGGTTCTTTTCTTGAAATTCCTTATTTAGCAGATAGTCAATATCTATCTGAACAAGTCTGAGTATGGGTTTAGGCTTAACTGGGAGCACCCCATTCTCCATTTCCAACCCACCCAATAAATACACAAATTCTGGTATGTTGATAGTTTTCTGGAAAACATTTTAAGGAGACTTAAGAATCACAACTTTATTCATTCTGTCAATTTCACTGGGAAAACCTTGGGTTTTATTCCAATGTATCTTTCTAATCATATTTTTGTTTTCTGCTTTTTTCAATTAATATTATATCGTAATAATTCTTATGTTGTTACATGGTTTTATAACAATTTTTTCCAATGGCTACATAATACTTCATCAAATAACTGTAGCATACAAAACCTATCATTCTCCTATTATGGGTCATTTGTATTGCTCTGTTGATTGTGTGCTAGTCAGGATAAGCTAGGTTATGCTATTGCAAAAAATGACTGCAAAATATAAATTGCTTAAGAGACAAAGGTTTATTTCTTTTCTAATATAGTCATCCACAGATCTACATAGCTCTTCAGGGCATCTGTTCTCCACGCAATGGCTCAGATACCTAGGCTGGTTTAATCCTGTGGCTTTCCTCTCTGAATAAAAAGCTTCCACTGTAATCACAGGGGAAGTGGGATGGAGAGTTTATGTAGGCTTTCATTGCCATAGCCTAGGAGTAACACACATTTATTTCCCTCACAGCCCATTGGTCACAACTAGTCACTGAGTCTTCTCTGACTATGGGGGTTGGACTGAGAACACCGGGAACCAATAGATGAAGGGGCCAAGTCAAGAGAACCAATGGACTAGGAGGCTGAGTATGGGAGGAGCTGATAGACTATTTGGTAGTATTACTGTCTTTGCCGTGGGTTGCTTATACATAAAAACCCCTACCCCTTTTTTGGACTTTCATATTTGCACTTATTTTTCCAAATTAACTGAGATATAATTAGCATAAGACATTGCATAAGTTTATTTGTCTTTCTTTGACTTATTGTACTTCACTCACATATGCCTTCAAGGTTCATTCGTGTTGTCACAAATGGTAGAATTTCCTTCTTTTTATGGCAGATAATAGTTCATTACATTTATATATTATAGAAAACCACATCTTCTTTATCCATTATCTGCTGATGGATACCTGGGTAGTTTCCATATCTTGGCTATTGTAAGTAATGCTACAACGAACCTGGGGGTACAGGTATCTCTTCAAGATTCTGTTTTCGTTTCCTTCAGGTATATCCTAGAAGTGGGATTGCTGGATAATATGGTAGTTCTATTTTTAATTTTTTTTGAGAAACCTCCATACCGCTTTCCTTGGTGGAGGTACCAATTTACATTCCTACCAGCAGGGCACAAGCACGCCCTTCTCTCCACACCCTCGCCAACACTGGTTGTCTTCAGTCTTTTTGATAATAGCCATCCTAACAAGTGTAAGGCAGTATCTCATCATGGTTTCCATTCGATTTCCCTGATGATTAATGAGATTAATGATGTTGTGTACCTTTTCATATACCTGTTGGCCATTTATATGTATTCTTTGGAAAAAATGTTTATTCAGTTCTTCTGCCCATTTTTAAATTGGATCTCTTTTTTTTAAATTGTATTAGTTCTTTATATATTTTGGATATTAACCCCTTATCAGATATATGAGTTGCAAATATTTTTGTCCATTCTGTAGATTAACTTTTTATTTTGTGATTTTTTCCCTCTGCTCTGCCGAAGCTTTTTACTTTAATGTAGTTCCACTTGTTTATTTTTGCTTTCATTGCTTGTGTTTTGGTGTAAGTGACCATATTTGACAACAATTTTCAACAGCAGTTGAGATTTTAAAATAGTGTTTTAGGATCCAAGGAGAAAAGAAAACTGCAACAACAGAAGAAAGCAAGGTGGACTATGGAGTAGGTGTGTGTAGAGACGTCGATAGGGTACTTAACTCTAGGGTGTTAATCCCGCCAAGATTTTATGAAACCCTGTTTTAGGGGACTTGAGGTCAGGAATGGTCCTTCCTGATCTCAGATGCCTTGTTTCTTTAGATTCAGTTCTAACTGGGGTCATTATTTCCATGTACGTATTAAATAAATAGCCTCTTTCCACATAGTGATGTTTGGTTGTTGCACTTTTTCTAAAGTTTCTGCTAATAGGCCAAGGAAAGACAGAAGTGATACCAAAGCAAGGAAAATGACTTTTTGTTATTATTGGTATTACATGATGGAAAAAATTAATTGAAAATTAAGGAAAAACAAATGTGAATATTTTCCCAAAAAGAAAAGCTTATGGGCTGCTTTTTGTTGTTGTTTAAACTTGAATAGTTCTATTTTTTCTAAAGTATCACAATGCTATATACCATTGAGAAGAGTACTAGGTACTTCTTATATTCATTCTCCCTTTTCTCTCAATAGAAGCCCAACTTTTAGTTTATCTCCTAGCCACTTAGCTAAAATACTCATTTGTAGCTAGTTGCAAAAAATGACTAAAATCTGGCCTATAACATATAAGTGGGATTCCTGGTAAGTCACCTGAAAGGTGCTCAAATGCATTTTTTCCTTCCTTCGTCCTGTTGCTAGGACCTGGACCCATGGGCTAGATATCCACCCCCACAGTGGGTTATGAGAGTGAGGGCAACAGATTAGGGATGGCCAGTAAGAAGGGAGAAGGAGCCTGAGTCTCTGATGAGCATTAAGGTACTCCATATGCTTGGGACTGTTCACTTCTGGACTTCTTCTACGTGGGAGAGAAATATCTAGCTCTCCTGAGTCAGTTTTTCTGATTTCTATCCCACACAGGCAAACCTAAACTGATACAAATATTGATAAAATAACTCATACCATTATTTTCTATATTTAACACAAAAAAACGAGAACTGTATAAATAAAAGAGTGCATAGCAGAAAGATATCTTCAGCTTCTAAAAGGTAAGTTCATTAAATCCATATAAAAAAATGAACCTTGAGTTCTAGCTGATATCTGGTGAGAAATTCAACTTAAGATGAATCAAAAGCCTACACATGAAAACTATCAAGTCTTAGGATTTGAAAGTAGGCAAAAATTTCTTAGATAGGAGAAAGAAAGGAATGGCTATAAAAAGAAAAGTTGATTTAAACTATATGTCATCAAAATTTAAAATAGTCATCATTATAAAATGAAAACAAACAAGTTTGCAGAACTAAAAAATATTTGCAAAACATATATCTGACAAAGGGCTTATATCTAGAATATATAAGGAACTCTCACAATTTTATAATTAAAAAATTAAGAACATGAGCAAAAGATTTGAGGTGATACAAAGAAAAATAATAGGCATTAAGTACATAAAAATAGTTTCATATCATTAGTCGTCACAGAAGTGAAAATGAAAACTACAATATGATACCACTAGCCAAACACTGGAATGGCTAAACTGAACAACACTGACAACACCAAGATTTGGAACAGATGTGAAGCAACCAGAACTCTTGCACATTTTTGGTAGGAGTATAAAAAGATATAAACACTTCTGTGAGCCAAGGACAGGGGCCTCGGGAAAAACCAACCTGCCAGCACCTTCATCCTGGACATCCAGCCTCCAGAAATGTGGGGAAATATATTTCTGTTGCTTAAGCCACCCAGTCTGTGGTGTTCTGTTATCAGTTGGCCGTCCCAGCCAACTGATGTAGATCACATACAGTGTGGTCTTATTTTTAAACTTAATCTGTCAATTTCTGCCTTTGACTTGGAGTGCTGAGACCATTTAAATTTAATGTAATTATTGGTTTAGTTTGATTTATATATATATCTTGGTTTTAGTTTTCATTTTTTTCTGATTTTTATAGCTTTTAATAGTCTCTTTTACTGCTAAGTAGTATTCCATTGTATGCAACATAAATAAAAATAACTGTACGTGAAAAATAAACAGGAAATTGTCAGCCACAGTAAAGAAAAGATAAGTTATGATTTAAAAAACCACATACTATTTTCAAATTGTAAGTTTTTATAAATATAGGAAAATATAGAGGTGTTAAGTTTTGCAACATCTCCTAGAAGCACTAAAGATTTCCTGACTAGGATCGTGCAGCAAGTTAGTGCCAAAACAGGAATGAATCTTAGAAATACTGTGCTAGTAATGTGAAATTTTGCATACTTGTCTTTTACTTGACACTTCAATAGTATTATATAATCATTTAAAAAGAAAACCAATGTCATGAACATCCATTTCTATCCCATTATATCTAGCAGAAATCCCTAGGAGAACCCTATCTGTGGACAGTGGCCCCAGAGCTGTTGCTGCGACCCCCTAACTTCATGCTGGGTCTTCCCTTCCAGTGTGAACTTCAAAGGGTGTGGGAGAGGAGAATCTGACTTACATATTCCCTGACCCTCTCTGTTGTGCTTTACGCATTATTTTCCCCCAGAATTCCTAATCCACAAAGCAGCACTCTGTTACTTTAAAGGTTTGAACTCGGATGTTTCAAGCACTCTCAGAATGGTTCTGTGGCCTTCTAATCCCAAAACAAAAAATAGCTTTTAAAGTACCATACTCAAGAAAGCAGTATGTTATAAATATTGAATTAAAGCTCAAGAAGTTCAGACATTGATTGTCATATTTTTAAAAATGATTAATGATATGGGAAAATATTTATTATATATATATTTAAAAGCAGCATACAGTTTAGAGTCTTAGGACAAGTCACTCAAATCTCTCCAGTCATCATTTTTCCAATGAAAAGAAAGTTTATGAAAATATAAAATTAATATAAAGATGTTTATAATCCTGTCTCTTTTACAACACCACACAGAATGTTCAGAAGAAAGAAAATTGCTCTAAATTTTTTGCTTGATGGGCACTCCTGAGACATTTAGATCCAGCTATATATCTATTCCTCACTGGTGTTCTATGGTTTTTGTTTGTTTGTTTTGTAAGAAGGTGTAGATCCTGTCAGTGAAGAGGCCCTGGAGCCCCGGGTTTAAATACTGGCTTAACTGTTTACTCCCTGGAAATCCTTGGCAAATTATTTAAACTCTTAAATTTAAATTACTTAAGCTAAACTCTGAGATTATTCGTATGCAAAATAGGGGTGATAACAACACTTTCCTCAGAGGGTAAGTGTATGCAAAACACTTAGACCAGTGAGTGGCACATAATAAGCTTTGAATAAATATCAACTTGTAAAATAATAACACCCAATTATGCATCTTTCTGAAGTTCTAGTTCAGCAGCTTCTAAAATGGGTCCCAATGATCCCTGTTTCTTTTTATTCACGCCCATGTGTAACACTCTTCCTTTTAGTATGGGCTTGCTTATAACCTTTAATATAATGTGGAAAAAGTGTTGGGATGTCACTTCCAAAAGTAGGTCATGGAAGATGGTGACTTTTGTCCGGGTTGCACTCTCTCCCAGTTTTTTTTTTTCACTTGCTCATTTTGATAAAGGAAATGCTATATGGCAAGCTGTCCTATACAAAGATCCCTGTTGCAAGAAACTCAGAGTCCTCTGTCCAACAGTTAGTTGGTCCTCGGTCCAACAGCCAGCCAGGAACTGAATCCTGCCAACAGCATGTAAATAAGCTGGGAGGAGGGCTCTTTTCTATTCAAATCTTGAGACAATTGCAGCCCCTTTGACACCTTCATTGGAACCTTGTAAGAGACACTGAGCCAAGGACTGACCTAAAAGTTGCATCTGGTTTCCTGGCACATAGAAACTGTGACAGAATGTATACTATTTTACCCCACTAAGTTTGGGATAATTTGTTATGCAGTAATACATAACTCATAATATTTTGGTACTAGGTGTGGGGTGCCCTCATAACAAACACTTAAAAATTTCGGAGGTGCTCTGGGACCAGGTGATGGGAGAAGGCTGGAAAGACCCTGAGGGGCATGATAAAGGAAGCCTAAATTGCCTTGAACAAACCAGCAACAGAAATTAGGACCTTGAGGACCCTGCCTGTAAGGGCTCAAAGGGAAGTGAGAGACATTTTATTGAAGACTGGAGGAAAGGGGATCCTTGTTATGTATTGGCAGAAATCACAGCGATACTGTCATCCTCACTTATGTGGAAAGCAGAAAAAGTGCCAGAATAACTAACTCAGTTATCTAGGAGATTTCCAAGAAGAGCGCTGCCTAGTATTTTCTTGCTGCTTATAGTAAAATGCAAGAGGAAAGCGAGAACTTGGAGGAAAGTCTGTTAAACAGACAGGAGCCAGACCTTGAGGGTTTCGAGAATTCTCCTCTTTTCTAGAGACAAAACAAAAACAAAAACAAGCAAACAAAGCTAAAATTAAGAAATGATTTCTGAGTACTGTCAGGAAAATGTGGTCTAGAGACAAAAAAGTGACCGCATAATATTTTGTTCAGCCCTCAGAAAGATGAAAGGGCCTGGCTATCACTGGACCCACAAGGGGTTCTTTAAAGAGATTAAGGGTGCAGCTCACAAATCTTCTCAAACAGCAGAGCCTGTGGGAAGCTCAGAGTGTTGTCTCAGCCTTCTCAGCAGAAGCCCAGTGCAGAGAGGAGCTGATCTAGAAGAAACATACGGATGCGGCATCTGTGTAATGGTGTGAACCCCAGTGAGTTTTACAGAAGACCACCAAGTTTTTGAGAAAACCGTATCAACAGAAACACTGCTGGCTTGGTCAGAAAGGGAACAGAGACGGGACAAAATGAAAAGAGGCATCAGGGACTCCAAAATTCTACTGGCAGAAGCAGACTGAGAAAATGTTTTCGCTACAAACAAGCATTACCTTTCATGGCTCAGAGGGCAGAACAATAGTCCAGAGAGTCCAGCCAAGAGCCATGGAGACATATTCCCAGCCCTTGGAAACAAATGGAGGAACTTCCAACATTCTGCCTGTTGCATTTCAGAATTGCTTTGGCAGTGACTCCTTTGTATATCCCATTTTCCCCTTTTTGGGCCAAAATATCTATACCAATTGCCCTATGCCTGCACAACCATTGTTTTTTTGGGGTGTATGTGAAGCATATGACTCTTCCTTTCTTTCGCAGATTTACACATTGAGACGGCCTGTACTCAAAGGAACTATATTTAAAGAACTACACCCAAGGAGACTCATCCACACCTAAAGCTTATTTAGATGAGAAGATTATGAATTTTGAAACCCATACTCACTGCCCAGATACCTTTCCTCTTTTATATTCTCATTTACTTAAGCACTTGTTAAGTGTCTACCATTTGTCAGTCACTGAGTTACATGCAGGGTATTCAAAGTTAAATAAGACAGAATTACTTACCTTAAGTCTGGCAGGAAAGATATAGAGGTAAATCCAAATAACATCATGGGGAAATAGGTATGGCATAGTCATATACCCAGAATGCAACGGGAGCAGAATGATAACATCTAAATCAGGGAAGCCAGAGAAGGAGTCCTGAAAAGGGGATACCTGAGCCAAGTCCTGAAGGACAGAGTCGTAATTTGGGTTGAACCGTATGGCATTATCATTCTTGTATTTCAGAAATGGTTGATTCTCGGTAATTTAATATGGTCCAACCTGATAGGTAGGTGAGGAGTATTCTACACAAAGGCCTTCCGGTTGAATATGATCAATGGAACACACACAGATATATCAACAAGCAGGACTTTTCCTCCTGGGACAAATCAGTCACTCCTGCTTTGTCCACTGTGTAAGTTCCTGACTTGGTGGCTTGAGACATTTCCTCCCCAGACTTCAGAGAAGGCGTAAGGGTACGTTTTGTCCATCTTTATTATCACGACTTTGATGTTGACAGGAGACAGCTGGTCCCTTTCTCCACACAGGCAGCACATTTGTCCAGGGAAGGAGAACAGTTTCCAGGAAAAATGGCCATCGGGGGAAGCATTCCAAGCTTTGGAATGAATATACCTTTTCAAAAATTCACTATATATCACATGCCATGGTCATCAGCTGGCTTCCCATAATCCCATCCTCAGTATGATTGTGGGGAAGCTGGAGGGGGATGGTACACCGGTCACTGAGTTTCACCAATTCTCAAGAATATGAGTCACACTTGGATTCATACTAACGTTTTTGGAGTGGCTTTATAAATTAGTTTGTATTAAATATTTTGTGTATTGATTCTTCACCCTTGGAGAATTAACAGCTTGGTGTGACTTAAGAAAAATGTAATGAGCACCTTTTTTTTGTATGTGTTGCTTGGGAGTGATTAAATAAAGGAAAATGGATAGTTTCCCTTAGGTGAGCAAAAAATGCGGGAAGCAAGAAGACATCTATACAACAAAAGGGGGCCGTGACAGCAGAAAGGTTTGGAGCCCCTGGCCAAGGGGAGAAAAAGCTGTCGCTGCCTTGGTTCTCTGGGGAGGAGGGATTCCCAGGGCCTCGGGGGATGAGCCCATAGATTTCAAGGTTGAATGAGGTATCTCTTTTTCTCACCCAACTCCCCTTTTTTAAATTTTAAATTTTAACTTTTTTGGCCACTGTGCTTCATTCCAGTGTTGTGGTAGAAGTGTTTGAAGAACTGTCAACATTTGATTTGGCTCAAGCATCCTTGGTTATCTTCCAGACTGGACATGGAAAGTCCTGGCTCTACCTGGCACTGGCCTCAGGCCTCACTGGAAGTCACAGAGCAAGAAGAGGCTGGCTCAGGGAGGGGACAGGAGCTGCTCAGGCCTACTCTGGGCCCCAGTCCACAGCCGCTGCCCCTCCACCAGTCATGGTGGGACCCACCCTTTAACACAGACTGAAACTCTTCAAATTCCACTAAACTGGCATGAAAGAAAGTATTAAAAAGACAAAAACTGAGTGAAAAAGGAAGCTATATAACAATGGACAAGTGGTAACTGACTTAATGGACCAGAGAAAGTAGAATCCTCTTTGAAAATCAAGGAAACTGTGAAGAGGAATTATTCATTCCACAAAACCCCATATAATAGATGTGAAAAACAAACAAAAAAGACTCACATCAAGACACATCACCAGGTTATTTCTGAACCCTGAGTCAATTGAGAAACCTGTAAACTCCTCAGAGAGAAAATAAATGGATCATTTCTAAAGCTAGAGAGATGGGACTATAAATGCAAGATATTTTAGTGTCCCGTTGGCTGGGCTCCATGCCCATCAACCAAAACCCTCGGCTGCCTCTTGACTCCTGATAACTCAGACCTTTGTTCTGAGTCTCCTGGTCTGGGTCACTGGGCCTGCCTCAGAAGACGGCCCTGACTCGCCTCCGCGCCTTTCTGCTCTCTGCTTCAGCTCACCTCTCTGGATATGGCTTCTCTTTCTCTTGGCTAAAGGATATCCACTGGCCTGGATTATTCATTTTCATTCCTTTAAGACTGCCTGTGCTGCATGCTGCTCAGACTAGGAACATCAGACTCTCTTGTTGATGTCACCTATTCTTTCATTTAACATTGTAGAAAAATTCACCCGGGACCACCAAGATTGCTCATTCTCTCTCTCTCTCTCTCTCTCTCTCTCTCTCTCTCTCTCTCTCTCTCTCTCTCTCTCTCGTAAGTGGACACTTTTGGGTCTTGAATACCTACACCCAACTTCCAAACACACAAACATAGATATTATCAGTAGTGTTTTTAAAGGGCTTTACTCCTAACTGAATATTTAAGAGCAATACAAAATATTTAAAATGTGTTAATTAATCACATATTTATGCAGTGTGCCCATGTTACTCAATAAAGATATGGTTTGATTTCCAAACAACAAAAAGTTCTGAATAGTTACTGAGGATGGATAGATAATGAGAATCTGAGCTAATAATTTTACTTTTTTAGGTAAACGGTCTCATAAATTTCTATTTTACTGTGCTTAGTATATTTCTTCAATAGAGGTGACAAAATGCAAAATGCTTTATCTGTGCTGCTCTTTCAGCCAAGTCATTAAACTCCTCTTCATGAGATCAGCATTAGCGATCCCACTCACAGGTAAGGAGTCAAGGACAAAGACTCCAATTTTGGAGTTAGATCAAGGTTGAACAGCCCAAATGCAATGCTACTGTACAGTCACCAAATCAGAGTCATACAATCTCTGGGGATAAATGAGGAAATTCTCTTGAATTTTTAAACACAAGAACCTAGGGGGGTTCTATTTAGCTAAATCTTCTATTTAGCTAGATTTGTAAATCTCTTGTACAATCTTGAATTGAATCATACCTGCTCTGCCACTTCTAAGGAAAGCACAGCAACACCGCTTCCCTCTGTCTCTTGTGAACAAAGGTAAGAGTGGACTCAAAGCCAGCCCTACACAGGTAGAGTCCATGCAAGGGGATTCTGCCCACTGGCTGCAAAGTCCTGAACCAGGAAGGATGCCTCAGTGGGAGCCGGAAGGAAGTGATTCATCAGGACCAATGGTATTCTCAAGACAATAGCTCCAAATATTAAAATGGAATAATTGGCATGAGAGGCATATGCCTGATATTTTAGTAATGATGATGGAAATATTTGTCTTCTTCTGTAATTCTGAACATGAGAACCCTTACTAGAAATGAAAAGCAGTATGAGTGGCAGATGGCTGGTGTGGTGACAGCAGGCAGTTTGTACACAGGGGTGAGCAAAAGTCAGTTCACAGTTGTTCATGTGGAAATGATACAAATAAATAATACAATAATTAAGTAAATAAATAATGCATGAGAAAGTCTTTTTGCATACTCAAAACTGTAAACCTACTTTTGCCCACCCCTGTGTGTGCATATATGCTTAAATTACATTACAATTCCATAAACCTATAAAGAAATTAGAAAATATAAGCAAATAAATCAACAAATAAGTACACAATTACTAATTATAAAAAGTTTTACGAAGGACATGAACAGGAACAAGGCCCATTTTGCAGCTCTACCATGCGCTCATCACCTAGGAGACTTGCCATTCCATTCTGAGCATTTTTACTTGCAATGCACTTTCGTGTCTTTGTGCCTTTGCTCAGGCTCTCTCCTCTACCTGAGACGTTAGTTCCCCTTGTATTTGCAAGTATAAACACTACTTAACCTTCAATTCCCAGCACACTTTCCCTTGTCAATCCAATAAGGGTCAGGCCTTCCTCTATCGACCCTGCTATCACAACTCTCATTACATTTTGCCTGGTATTGTAGTTACTTCCCAGTGAGATGATGAGCAACTTAAGAGTATGGACTGTGTTTTACTGATTTGTGTTTCCCCTGTAGTCCCATAAGTAGGAGCTCAGAAATGCTTGTCTGGGATTTCCAAGGCCATTGATTTCAGATGATGGGACTATGAGTTATAACCATGAGTATGATTTGACCTGTCTCTCCATTTCCCAGGGGCATGCCCTTAACTGCCTCAAATAGGTGAATCATATTTACTGCTGACTCTTCAAGTCAAAGTCTAGGATGAGATCAATGTGGTGTAGTGGAATATTAGAAATATGTATTATGTGAGCTGGGATTAACTTGGGTATTGTACACCTGGCTTAAGACATACATGTGTTAACAACAAGCTGCCTGTGATATAAGTCAGATCCTAGAGGTCACAATGCCTGTCTACAGTGGAGGATAGCAGACATGGTTTGTTTGCACATCTCTCTCACTCTTTAAATCACCACTCTAGATCCTCTTGCTCTCAGCTGTCTCTGGTTCTAGTTCTGCGTAGGCTCCAACTGACTTCACATGGGAACATTCTGACAGTGCCTCACTTCCTGCTTGTACCATGCATCTCCATCTTGCCCGCCAACCTTGAGTTACATGGCACAAATAAAATTCTCTTTCATAACTGAACTAAAGATATTTTATCCCATGTAACTGCATACTGGCTAACACAAGGAAGGAGATGTACAGTGTCAGGTGTATAAAAAATACATTATCTTAATTTTCACCCATATCTGAGAATGGATGTTATTCATTCTGTTTTCTAAATGAAGAAACAAAATCGGCAAAGGTAAGTAGTTGGCCCAAGTTTACATGGCTCTTAAATGACGAAAGTAGAATTCGATCTCAGCCTGTCTCTTAACTCATTATTATTTCCATATAGCCTGTTGCCTCTCAAATATTGATGAGATAAATGACTCAAACTGAATATTGAATGCATGACTTTTTTAAGATAAAGCAATTATCCAATTTAATGCATTTCAAATTTAAAGAGACAAAAAATATGGGTGTGACTCTGTGTGTGTGTGTGCTTCCTCTAGCTCTGGCCATTGAGAAAGTCCAGGAGCTACAACTGTGAAACAGCAATTCATACACCCGGGCCCCAGATTCTGCTTTTTAAATATCATTCTTCACTTCAAGGGGGAATCATAAAAACCCAGAATTATCTTCTGGAGGGCAGGCCTCTTGTAGTACAGGCTGGGCAAGTGTTCTAGGAACCCATCTGTATCAGTGTACCAGCTGGTGTTGTTGGGAGAGGCTGCTTTATGCTTTAGTAAATTTTTTTTTTACATCGTGTTTGCCCATTTCATGATGGGTGAATTATGAGTGCACCTGCCTACATCATGTTCAGTGTTCAGCAGTTTTTGATCTAAAATAGCATGACCCCCATACCTCACCCTCTCTATTCACCTGATCTCACCCCAAGTGACTTATTTCATTTGTTTGTTTGTTTCCCTAGATGAAAAAAAAGTCCTTGAAGGGAAATGTTTTGTTGATGTGGAAGAGGTGAAATAAAAAAACAACAGAAGCACTAAAAGGCATCCAAATCGAGGAGCTAAAAAACTATTTTGAGCAGTGGAAAAAAGTCTTGTTAGGTGTATTGCATCAAATGGGCAGTACTTTGAAGGTGACTGAAGTTTAAACAGGTAAGAATAAATACATAATTTTTATAAATAAGTTTTGGGACTTTTGGGTGGGTCTCCCCTTGTATAAGGAACCAAACTCCTAGGGAAGAATGGCTGATTCCAAGTCTGGAGTCAAGAAAATACAAAATGAATAGATTAATTGACCATATAAATGTGTGATTGAGCCCTGGCTGGCGTAGCTCAGTGGATTGAGCGTGGGCCTGTGAGACAAACGATCACTGTTCGATTCCCAGTCAGGGCACATGCCTGGGTTGCAGGCCAGTTCCCAGCAGAGGACGCACAAGAGGCAACCATACATTGATATTTCTCTCCCTCCCTCCTTCCCTTCCCCTCTAAAAATAAATTTAAAAAGTAAGATCTTTAAAAAAAATAATAAATAAATAAATAAATGTGTGATTGTTTCTGGGTTCTCTATTCTGTTCCATTGATCTATGTGTCTGCTTTGGAGCCAGTACCAAACTGTTTTGATTATTATGGCTTTGTATTATAGTTTGAAATCAGGAGGCATAATCCATTCAGCTTTGGTCTTCTTTTTCAAGACCACTTTGACTATTCCTGGTCTTTTGTGGTTCCATACAAACTGTAGGATAAATTTTTTCTAGTTGTATAAAAAAATGTCAGTGGTATTTTGATAGGGTTTGCATTGAATCTATAAATTGCTTCGGGTACTATGGACATTTTAACATTAATTCTTCCAATCCATAAGCATGGTATATCTTTTCATTTATTTGTATCATATTCAATTTTTTTCATTAATGTCTTATAGCTTTCAGAGTATAGTTCTTTTACCTCCTTGGTTTTATTTCTAGGTATTTTATTTTATTTTTGATGCAATTGTAAGTGGGATTGCTTACTTCATTTCTCATTCTGCTAGTTTGTTTTTGGTGTGTAGAAATGCAACAGATTTCTGTACATTAATTTTATGTTCTGCAACTTTACTGAATTCATTTATTTCTAATAGTTTTTTGTGAAGTTTTCAGGGATATATATATATATATATATATATATATATATATATATATATATATATATGACATCATTTATCATGTCATCTGAAAATACTGACAGTTTTAATTCTTCCTTTCCAAATTAGATACCTATTATTTCTTTTGTCTGATTACTGTGGCCAGGCCTTCCCATGCTATGTTAAAAATCATGAGAGCAGCAGCCTTTTCCCCTTCCTGATCTTAGAGTAAAAACTTTCAGATTTTCACCATGTGTATAATAGTAGCTATGAGTTTGTCATACATGTCTTTTATTATGTTTGGGTACATTCCCAAATGGATATTTCATTTTGTCAAATGCTTTTAATGTATCTATTAATTGTATCAGATGATTTTTAGCCTTTGTTTTGATAATGTAGTGTATAACATTAATTGATTGATGGGTGTTAAACCATTCTTGGATCCCTAGAAAAATACCTACTGGATCGTGATATATAATCCTTTTAATGTATTGTTGAATTTGGTTTGCTAATAATATTTTGTTGAGGATTTTTGCATTAATGTTCAAGAATATTGACCTTATTTCTTTCTTTTTGTAGTTTTTTGTCTTGTTTTCATATCAGAATAATGGTGGTCTCATAGAATAGTTTGGAAGAACATGTTCCTTTTCATTTTTTTTAAAGTGAAAAGCATAGGTGTTAGTTCTTTTTATTTATTTTTTAAATTTTAATTGTTATTCAAGTACAGTTTTGGTGTTAATTATTTTAAATGTTTGGTAGAATACACCTGTGACACCATCCGGCCTTGGATTATTGTTTATTAGGAGGCTTTTAAAAAATTACTGATTCAATTTCATTACTAGTAATTGGTCTGATTCAGTTTTGGAAGATTGTGTGTTTCTAGGAATTTACCCATTTTTTTCTAGGTCATCCGATCTCTTGATATAATTGCTCATAGTAATCTCTTATGATTCTTTGTATTTCTGTGATGTCAATTGTAACTTCTCTTCTTTCATTTCTATTTTATTTATTTGGGTTCTGTCTTCTGTTTTCTTGATGAGTCTGACTAACATCTTTTCAATATTATCTTTTCAAAAACCAGCTCTTAGTTTCATTGAAATTTTGTTTTCTTAGTCTCTATTTTATTTATTTCCTCTCTGATCTTCCTTCTACTCACTTTTGGGCTTTGTCCTTCTTTTTCTACTTCCTTTACATATAAAGTTAGATTGTTTATTTGATATGTTTCTTGAGGTAGGCCTGTACTGCTATAAACTTCCCTCTGAGAATTGCTTTTGTGGTGTTCCATAGATTTTGGAATGTTGCATTTCTATTTTTATTTATCTTGAGGTATTTTTTACATTTCTTTATTTTCCACCAACCCTTTGGTTGTTTAGTAGCATGTTGTTTAGCTTCCATACATTAGCATTTTTTCCCCAGTTTTTTTCTTGTAATTTAGTTCTACTTTGATACCGTTGTGGTCAGAAGAGATGGTTGATGTTGTTTCAGTCTTCTTAAATTTACCGAGGTTTGTTTTATGGCCTACTATGTGATTTATACTGAAGAATGTTCTAAGTCCACTTGAAAGGAATGTGTATTTTGCTGTTTTGTGGATGGAATGTCTGCATGTATCTATTAAATCAATCTAGTCTAATGTGTCATTTAAGGCCAATGTTTCTTTCTTGATTTTCTGTCTGGATGATCTATTCATTGACATAAGCAAGGTTTAAAAGTACCCTACTATTATTGTATACTATCAATTTTTGTCTATTAATATTTGTTTTGTGTACTTAGATGCTCCTATGTCAGCGCATAGCTATTTACAAGTGTTATATCCTCTATTGTTGGGTTGACTCCTTTATCATTATGTATTATTACCCCAGTTTTCTTTTCATTTCCTTTTGCATGAAATATTCTTAATTTTAGTCTGTGTGAAACGAGTCTCTCAAAGGCAGAAAATAGACAGGTTTTGTTTTTTTATCCATTCAGCCATCCTCTGTCTTTTGATTGGAGAATTTAATCCATTTACATCTAAAGTAATTTTGATAGGTATGTACTTACTGCCATTTTGTTAATTGTTCACTGGTTATTTTTGCAATTTTTCTCTGTTTCTTTCTTCTTCTCTTGCTCTCTTCATCTATAATATAATGACTTTCTTTAGTGTCATATTTGGATTCTTTCTCTTTTGTGTGTGTGTATAAAACATTTTTTGGTTATTGGTTACCACAAGGTACATATATCATGAGCTATGTGTACAGGAGACAATTTCAATTTGGTGGTCACTTAAATACAAATACATTTTTAAACCACTACATTTTTATCCTCTCCCCATCACATTTTATGCCTTTCTACTATATTTTACTCTTGTACCTCTTTTTATTTTGTGTATCCCATAACTAATTATTGTAGATATAGGTGATTTTACTAGTTTTGTCTTTTAGTCTTTATACTGACTTTACAAGTGTTTGATCCACTATCTTTATTATATGTTTGCCTTTACCAGTGAGATTTTTTTTTCTTTCATATACTTTCTTATTACTAGTTATGGCCTTTTCATTTAAGCTTGACAAAATCCCTGTATTGTTTCTCATATGGCCAGTTTAGTAAGGTAAACTCTTTTAACTTTTGCTTGTCTGGGAAATTCTTTATCTCTCCTTAATTCTAAATGATAACCTTCTTGGATAGGATATCCCTGATTGTAGCACTTTGTTTTCCTTTCAGCACTTTGAATATATTGTGCCACTTCCTCCTGGCCTGCAAAGCTTTTGCTAAAAAATCAGCTGATAGTCTTATGATGGTTTTTATTGTATGCAACTAGTAGTTTTCTCTTGCTGCTTTCAATATTCTCTCTTTATTTTTAATTTTTTGGGTTTTAATTATAGTGTGTTTTGGTGTAGAAGTCTTTGGATTCATCTTATTTAGAACCTCTTTTTCTTCCTAGACCTGGGTGTCTGTTTCCTTCCCTAGGTTAGGGAAGCTTTCAGTAATTACTTATTTGAATAAATTTATTCTCCTTTTTCCCTCTCTTTTCTCCTTCTAGGATCCATGTAATAAGAATATCATTAGGCTTGATGTTGTTCCTGAGATCCTTTAGCTTATTTTAATTTTTAAAAAATTGTGTTTCTCTTTGCCATATTTAGCTTGGGTGATTTCCACTAATCTGTCTTTCAGATCTCTGTTCTTCTGTATCATCTATTCTGCCACTGATTTTCCTATAGTTATTGTATTATTCAGTTCTGGTAGGTCTAGTATACAAATATACTTTCCTATATTTTTAGCTCTATGTTGAAGTTCTCACTGTATTCATCTATTCTTCTCTGGAGTTCAGTGAGCATTCTTGTGACCATTATTTTTGAACTCTTTATTGGGTAGCTTGCTTATTAATGTTTGGTTTCATTTTTCCTGAGGTTTTTGTCTTATTGATTCACTCGGAACATATTTCTCTGTCTCCTCATTTTGCCTACTTCTCTGTGTTTATTAGGTCATCTATGGCTCCCACTCTTGAAGAAGTGGTCTTATGCAAGAGACATCCTTTGGGGCCCAGTGAATTCCCCTCTGGTCACCAGAGCCATGTTCTCCAGGGGTATCCCCGCTGTGGGTGGCATACATCCTTCTGTTGTGGTTGGGCTGCAGCTGCTGTGGAGCTGGCCCCTAGCCCAATTATCTGTGGAACTCAGATGTGACTGCTGCAAAGGAACTGGTGGGTAAGGTTGGCCCTACCCGGCAAGCTATGAGGCCTGGATAAGAGTTCAGCAGATATGGGCCAGATAGAATGATGTGCAAGTTTATCATCCAGTTGGCTATACGTTCTGGCTGAAATGTAGGGTAGGTGGGGCTCTTGGGAGAGTGCTCCACCTGGAGCTAGTTGCCTAGAGAGAGTATCCCAAAATGGTACCTGCTAACTGACATCAGCTGAACAGAACGAGATCGCAAAAATGGCTGTTCCCAATGTGTCAGTTTCCAAGGAAAGCTCCAACTGTGTTCTGCCTCTCCCACAAGTATTTCAAGATTAATAAATGGGTCTCCTGCACCTATGATCCATATGCTTTTCTCTATGGTGTTTTTGTGCTGGTTTCTGGGTGCATTAAGTCTGTGCATAATAAGCCTTTTAAAATTGGGTTTTTTTTCTTATAGTTCCATAGTTTTCCTGAACATATTCCCCTTTCGTTTTCAAAGCCAGGTGTTTTGGTGGTTCATCTTTCCTGTGCAGGATCTAAGGGTTGGAGGACCTGATGTGGAGCTCAGATTTCTTACTCTTCAGGGAAAAGTTCTGTAGCTGTGAGATTCCTCCTGACCATGAACCTCTACAACTGGGATGTGGCATTTGTCATAGCAGCACTATAGCTCTCTCTCTCCTACTCTACACAGAATTGTTCCTTGTGGCAGAGGCTCTGTTCATCCAGTTTCCAGGTTCCCTTCAGAGGTAATTTTTCCACATGTAGGTGTAGATTGGCTGTGTCTGTGACAGGAGGTGATCTCAGGATCTATGCTGCCATCTTGAACGCCCTCCCCAATATTTTTTAACTAACCTTTCTTAAAACTTCTCTCTTGCTGACTCTTTTGTAAGAAGTGGGCAATGAGTGGGCAAAGAAATTATGAAGACCCTTTGAAGATTAGATTCTCAGACAATCTGACTTAATTAATCAATTAAAGTTGTTTGTTTTCTCTTCCAAAATAAGGATCAGTTGACAGGAAAAAAAAATTATATGAGGATGCATGAGCCATTTTTGGCCCTGGTTTCACTCTTACATCTATTAGTTATACGACCTTGGTGAGGCTATTAATCAGGTGGGATTATTCTTTCCTCATCTGGAAAGTGAGATAATTTGGTGAGATGACTTCTATATTTGTGCTGATTTTAAGAGCTAACAATTCCTTCATGTATTCTCCAACTCACTCAAAGTAAATATATTTCAAATTTCAATGAGAAAGGTTAATAATGAGAAGGAAAATTTCTTAAGGTAGGGTGAATCCAAGACTGAAAACATTACTTTGTTTGAAGTTACACATCCCTGAGCACTCTGTTGTGTGTTGGCTGTCATTTTTCTCCCCTTTACAAAGGTTCCCATCAAAGATCCTTATCTCAAACAAACAATGTTAGCTGCACATTTAGTCCTGTAGAAACTCAAAGGAAAAATCCCAATTAGAGAGCTATGTTACTATCCTCTCAATAACAGAGACAATACTATATTGTTATGCAAGTTCCTTCATGGCAAAGAGAGGGGTTCTGGGGGGTTTTTGTTGTTGTTTTTCTTGTTCTCCCCAGGGAAACTAGAATCAATACTCATTGACAGACAGGCATGGAATGCTAATAATTGCTGCTGAACACTAACCAAATATGTGGCTAAGATTCACAGAGTAGTTTATTTTGTTCTCAAGCAATAAACAGATTAGAAATATATCTTTCCAGGCAACTCTCATCCAAGACCACTTTGTTCTTGTTTTCATAACCAGTTCTCAGAGAACAGATGCAACCTTTTCCTAAAGGCATAAACACCAAGACTGTAGAGTATAGTTGCACTGAATGTCAATTTAAATACCTCTTAGCCCTTCAACTCATAATGTTAACTATGCTCATGAAAAATTGGTTGTGCCAGCTATCTTCAGAGTGAGAAGGGAAGCAATGATGCTGTGAAGAAGGGATAGGAGGCTCATGGCTGTGGTCATTTGGGGTGGGGATAATGCCAGCCAAATTGCCCTTGAAGGGTAAAGGCAAGGTTTTGGACATGTGAGAACGCATAAATTAATGTTCTCAAGGGTCTTTCTTAAGAAATCTACTGGAAGGCAAACTTCAGACAACCAAAAGGTAGCTGGAGGAAGGACTGGCAAACAATTTTTAAAAATTATTTCTGCTGCTAAACTAAGTTTGTAAGGAGGTTTGTACTGTTCTGAGCTGCACTGAAACAGTAGGAGTCTGTCTGCTGTGACACTGACAAAGACAATGACAGTGACCATGCTGACACAATATCCCTGGGAGTTCATACTCGTCATAATAAAGTCTATTTTGGCATAGGTCAGCACAAAAATCACAGAGGATGAAAAACCTGCCAATGCAATTCTTGCAATACTCGATATGAACCCCTAATCTGAATAAATGTTGGAATAAAGACTGAAAAATCCTTTTCAGTGGTGATGTTTGATGATTGTTATGGCTTCTTGACGTGGCATAAAATACTCAAGGCTTTGGACTGGTTGTTACCATCTTCTCCAAAAAGAAAATGTTTCCATGAATAATGAAGTTAATGCTGACAATGTGACATTTGTCAACAGGAGGAGATATACACTGAAATGTTTCAATCAGCCAAGTCTACCAGCCCATTATAAAAGCGGGGTTTCTATAAAGCAATAGAACCCCATTGTAGAGGTGACTGAGCCTGGGAGCACTCCTAACCTGAACATTCTGGGAGAAGAAGTCTTTGGAAGCCTTTCCAATGGTTTGGGTGAACTGGGAGGTAGGCCTTATTGTTTCATGACCTGAGAAAACCTTAGAAACTATTTATCTTACTTCTATCATTTTACAGAAAAAATTCAGGAGATTTGACTAAAGTCTCAGAGGAAGCAATTGCTGAGCTAGAACCATATCAGGTCCTGTTTAACCTCCTGTGCCAAGGATTGTTTCCAATCTCCATTTTCCCCAGCCTCGGGAGCACAGAAGCTTCCTCTTCACTCTCAACAAATGAGTAGGCTTAAACGGGCTTCAATCTCACAGAAAAAAAAACAGAAATCATAAGACAAAAATTATCTCAATTTCCTGCCATCAACTCTGAATTGACAGCCATCCTTTGCCCCTAGCCTCCTGCTAAAGCCAGGAGGAGGGCCCCTACTGTTCTAGGTTAGTATCTCTACTTCTGCTATGTCACCATTTTCTCTGCAAAACCGCCAAGACTGACCAGTCGCTTCTAGGGGCCATCAGTCAGCTGATTATCCTTTTGCTCTGCTGTGTCTTCATTCTGTCTCTCTATCAGCTTTTCCATACGCAAGGAAACTTCAACTTTATTAGTTATGTTTTGTGCCTTTTTATAAAAAGAAAAAGTAAGATTTGAAGTAAATATGACTAAACGTTTGGATTTGTTGATTCTGGTAATGGGTACATGGGAATTTATTTAATTTCTGTACCTTTTGTATCAACATTGTTTTTCTTCAAAAAGCAGAACCGATTGTGAACATTCCATGCTTAGTAATGATCAGAAACTGTAATGCACATTGGCATCTGTCCACAGGGACTCCAAACAGCCACTGCCTTCTCTAATTTTCACGTACAACGTGAAGGAAGTTCTGGGTTCTGCTGACTGATGTTAATTTAAAAAAAAAGGAAAGAAAAAAGAAAGAAAGAACGAGTAAAGTGAGTTGGAGAGAGTGTACTGTTTACATTTGAATAGGGGACTTCCAAACTGTAAAATGATTTATTTATAGGTGATATAAAAAGCTAGCTGGAAGTGATCATGTGGGATTTTCAAAACCTTCTTTTTAGCAATGTTACTAAAAAATATTATCAATCATTATAAAAACACAAAGAATGGCAAAGTTTACCCATTTATTGGATTCTCAAATATCTGCTGGCCACTAGTATGCAAGACAGAATCAGTGAAAAAATGGGTCGGTTTTTTATTTTATGCTTTTATATTATTTCTAATCTCATAAGGAAAAAATTGCAACTAATCTAGAAAGAAAATCTTAGTTTTGCATTTCTAGATTCACACAACCCCTCCTGTGTTTACCTATTCTTTCCTCCTTCCTTTCTGTTGAATGGTGCCCTCCTTCCCATCCAAGTCCAATCTCTCCCCTGGTGCCCGGGGCCTTCCCTCTCCCCTCCTGTTTGGGATGATATGCCACGTCTTGTGTCTTCTGTCTTCTGTCTCTAACCTTCGCCTCTCCATTAGGTCATCCATGTAGTATTTAAACACATTTCCATTATTTTCTCTTTAAAAGAAGAAACTTCCTCATTGATTGCATATCCATTCCCAGCTGATTCCCCTCTCTTCTTTTACCTTAACAATCAGCTCAAAGAAATTTCCTGTTCGAAAAAAGATAAATTTCTACTTTCACCTTCTTCATTTCTCCAGTCCCTCTCATTCCTCAACCCAGTCCATCTGCCCCTGCCACCAAACTCCCCTCCCCTCCATGTCCCCATTGACTTCAGTGTCTACCTGATACATTGAGCAGAACTTTTCAGAGGCGTGCAAAGGCAACTTTCTTCTTTGCTACCATTTGTGCTTTACAAGACTTGGGTAAAATCTTCAGCAGATACCATAGTTTTTCTGGTTACTCTCAGGGATTAATAAAAAATTTAAATTTGTTCAGAAGATTGAAATGTTTGTATTAGACAGGATTGGGATTTTTAAATCTCTAATCCAAAATAAAGCTTCCTTCTAGTTCAGGCCTAATTTAAACTGGGATATATGTAATGAGGAAGGTGGCAGGAATGGCTTTTTTTAGTATTTCTCTTCTAAAATTTGTCATCTACTCATAATGCTTTCTCTGCTTCCACCAGGGCTGGTGCACAAAAATTCTTACCTTGTTGGTATGGCACTACACACACACACATATACATATGCACATAGTTATGAGTCCCTAAAGATTATGTATAGAAATTATATATAAAGATATATATATATATATATATATATATATATATATATATATATATATGGACAGAGGGAGAAATTTATTTCAAAAAAGTGATTTTATAGGTCTCAACACTTAAGAATTGCCTATAAATGGAGCCCACAATATCTGTCTTGCTTACTTCACAGGTTGGCATTAAACGTTCCTTGAGTTAATGCATTTAAATATAAATTAATAGGCTAAAAAGGTTACATGATTCTTCGCTTAGTTGAAATGTAATATTATCATTATTTTCAGCAAAATACACTTTCCAGGTATATTTACCCCTTTGCCAATTATATTTTCCCTTTACCTTCACTATCTCTGTTGAGTGAGCAAGAAGGGATCAAAGTTTAAACTTGGATGGTGGTGAAACTATAGAATTCGGTCTCATCTATTGAAACTGAGGTTTCCCAGCCTTGAGAGAATATAGGGAGGTAATTTTGTTTTATGTAGAAGGCTTCTTTAGCCTCTAGGATCATAACCTTCAAAGAAGACCAGCCCTGCTCATTACCACGCAGAGAGCTCTGGGAGTCAGGTAGCTCTACCCACCTCTGGTCTCTCCTTTCTTCTCTTCAGCCTCAGTAGGATGAAGGTTGAACTTGTCATAGGTAGACCATGGATGGGTAAGCTATTCTATTTCAGTTCCAGGACCAGTGTTACAAACAATAATGAAGCAGTTCGTTTGGACCTGTGATATGCCACCCAGCATGAGTTTTCAAATCATTCTGACTGACCATGAGCAAGTCATGTAGTCATATAACAGAGATTATTTCCCACTTACCCCTCCAAATCCACTTTCCTTCTTTCTCCACCCTGCTCTGTGTCCTGGGAAGCTTACCTCCACCAAAGGCAGCAACTGGACTACCTTTCCCTCTGGCATATGATGGCTTAGCCAATGGGAGGAACTGGCAGATATGAGGGCAGGGAGTTGGTCCCACTCCTTCACCAACTCCCTGCTCAGGGCCATGATTTGGGCAGTGGACCTTCTGCCACAGCTGGTTCACTTACTCGTTCCTTTTAGCTCTGCCCACAATTGTATAAAGGAGGCCAAAGGGATTCTTCATTAAACCCTCTATTTAAACCCTTTACGGAGGTCATTTTTTCCCTGCTAGAACCCCGATTAACATGGCATCTGTCAGCCTCATTTTCCTCATCTGTTGTAATATGGAAACAAAAGAACCTACTGCATTGGGCAAGAGTGAGGATTAATTGAGATAATGCTTATAAAGTATATAATATGCAATAGGCACTTAACACTGTACTTACTACTTATTTAGTAAGTATACACTCAATACAAAGTACTTTACCAAGTACTAATACAAATATATTAATATTACAAAGTATTAATACTGAGTATTAATACAATACCTTACTGAGCATTATCTCAGGAAATATTAGCTATTATATTGTTTTTATTATTATGACTGCTGGCCAACTGCAAGTAAATTGAGATGGCTTTGGGCCACTTCTGACTGAAAATTAATTTGATATAGCAATTAGCAGACTACAAAGTCCAAATCCCACCTCCTGTACTTCTCACCACAAGCAACCTTTCCTTGCCTTACCCTCCTCTGCTTCCGTGGCGCCCTTCCATAGATTAGACTCTGTCTGTTTCTTTTGGTGTGTATGTGACTTTCTCAAGGCTTCCCTCATTTGAAACTGTTCTTTTCAGTCCTCAAAGCGTAAGGCCATTCTGCAATTTCTCTAAAAATACATGGTGATGACAAATTCAGGGATTTGCAGTTACAGCCGACAACTGCAAGGATTTGAAGTTTCAGGAAGATGAATGAAAATCTTGAAAACTGATCCTGAAATTCTTTCACCCAGTAGTCTTGAGGAAGTTATTTTAGTCTTTCCAAAACTACATTTTGGTGAGTGGGTAGAATGGATGAGGAACAAATGGAAAGATGGATTATACTCAACAGAGGAGAAATTAGTGGGAATAAGTACTAAGTGTTTTTTATTCTCCCGCTTGGGATATAATAATGCATTAAAAACTAGTTTGGAAACAGCTCTGGAGAACTGGAATATGCTCTTAAATTCCAAAGTCATAAAAAGATCAAGTAGAGTGGTTTTGACTCAAAAAGGCATTTTAAACACACTAATAATCAACAGATTCCAAGTGACCTAATCAATTATCACTGTGACTGTCTCTTTGTTTCCATTTAGACGTACTGTAGTTTAAAACTAAAATAAAATACTCTTCACACTGGAGTCTTTTAGAAGCCCTCTCTGACAATTTCACTGAAATGAAAACTCATAACACTAATCTGGCTCCTAACAGCGTGATCCTTCATGACAACAGCAATATTTCATGACAACATAATCCTTCATTAACTCCTTCATGAGAACTTTTTCATTCATGTGATGCTACTAAATTTTTCAGGCAAGTTTAAATCCATTCATTCATTCACCCTAAAAATATTTTTTTGGAAAAAGCAATGAACATTTAGTGAGCACCCATCTGCCGAGTTATGTCAGCTGTTTTGCATTCCTTGACACCTCTCAACAACCCCACGAAATAGGAATTACTATCTTCATTTTAGAAGTGAGGACATAGCAATTTAGAGTTTCACAGAGAGTAACATAGCTCAGAACACAGAGCTGATCTCTGGGGCCCAGTTGTTCTATCACTTCAATCACAGTGCCTGGCATCGGGAGGCAGGGTGGCCCCAAACCTGTAGCATTCTCCACCTCAGAGAAGGGCAAGACCATTCCTTTCCTCAGGATCTTTACCTCCCTTTCAGGACAGGAGCCATGAAATGCTCCTAGGTCCGTAAAACACAGTTATGATGTGCCTCTCCTCCACAGCAACCCTATCGCACACAAACACCTGTCCCTCTTGTGTCTCATGGACTCCACACTGAACATACGTGACAACAAAACTCACTAAATGTTTTCCCTCCTCGTGGCCTCAACTTACACTGCTTTATTCCAGTGGTCATTTGGGGTTCATTCTATTATTACTCACAAATATATAGCTTTTTCCTCTCAATGGAAATACATCCCATGGCTCCACCGACCTCTGTTGCAGATGATGTCAATGTTCCCCTTGTAACTCCTGCACCTACCCTAGGAACCACCCCTCTTATAGGGTATGGCTTCCTGATGATGTTCTCTAGCTGCAGGGACTTCCCCAACCCACACACTGAGCAGGAAGAAAGTACCAGAGTGTTAAAACCCTCAGAGTGACCCCCCTCAGCCAACAAAACATAAGAATTGGTATATAAATACTCTTACACAATCATTCCTTAATGGCAAAATTCTGAAACAGGTTCAGCATGGTTTTTGAGAGGGACCGTAGGAAAACTGCACCCCAATTTCCACAGCAGTAATATGCCTGTCCATGTAACTTCCTTCCCTATTTGTTGCAGACAGGCATTCCTGGGCAGCTGACCCACAGGAGATTAGTGTTTGGGAAATGTACCAGAAAGTGCTCTCAGAATGAATCTGTATAAAAGGAAGGGAAGGAAGCGGGGAAGGTTGGGCTGAGGGAAAAGGTGAACAGTAATGTAATTATTTTAAAAGCCTTAGCTGACCCCATGGGGAGGACTGAAGCTGTGATGGCCCTTCAAAGTTGTCTGAGTTGGGACAAAGTAGCAGGGATACAATACCCCTCCTTGCTTTGACAAGTCATTAGCAAATTCAGTCTGTCCCCAGGTGAGGGGAGTAACTTAGCCAGGTAAGTCTGTTCACTAGAGGGTAATATTTGGAGGGGGCTGCCAGCTAAGGGGAGCAGGTTATCTGGCAGCACTTCTAGAAACTTGAGGAGTAAGCCATTCCTTCTGTCATGGGGGGAGGGTCTGGTCAAGGCATCACAGCATTCACTGTAGTCCATCCCTTGCTCGGATTCACTGGAGTTCTGCTGGGCCTTTTTTACTGGAATAAACTCAAGGCCATGACTGGTGCCCATTATCTGACTCATCTACTACCCAATGTGGGTTTCCCTCACCCTCAGCTTGCAATTCTGCTGGTCTTGGTGGCTTATCTCATTCTTGAGGGCTCTTAGGCTGGTCATTATTTTCTTCTCAAGCTGTGGCTGCTGCATTTATTCATTTGCAGGCAAAATTGTGCAGGGGTATAATAAAAGGTGCCTAAATGAATTGTTTTGGTGCCACACATATTCTATGTTCTTTGCACGTGTAAAGGAAGCCTGACTTCCCCCTGATAATCTGCCAAGAGAGTGACCCTTCTCGGTTGCTTGTCCTTTGCAATGAGTAGTCCGGAGTTCCCAGAGGTTACCATAATTTAAAGCTTAATGCGATTCCTGATTTATCCCCAAGTAGAAACAGTTTTCCTTTGGGGAACTAGTATACTTAAAGGTGCAAGGATGGGAAACAAAAAATCCCAAGGAAGGTCACTGGTAATAATGATAAGTAGCACCCCACCTACTCCTACCCCTTGGTTTCTGGAACTATATATTCTACATGTTGGGGATACAACACCATACAGTGATCACTGATTTAGAGTGTGTACTGAATCTTTGAGTGTGCTTCTTTCTCACAGTCTGTTGTCTCTGAACTGACACCTAGGCTGTGCCTCCAAAGGCCCTCTATCAGTGTATTAGACACGCAGCATCTGGTGGCGTAGTATGGGACAGCACTAGTAGATACAGAGGTCATACGTTCAATGCCATATCTACTCTTCTGTAAAGGGGCCCCTTGTTCTGATGTGATGTTATGTGGGTTAAGCACTTTGTAAGTCCTTGTTGGTGGTACTGGCTGAGGCTGTATGAGCATAACATGAGAATCCTCACCAGAAATATGTGTTGATTCTAGTCAAAATGAATTTCTGCTCTTTCTAGGATGAAAGGGGTGAAATGTAGTTACTTTGGCACCATGTGGCTTATCCGGGGATTGTGCTGAATCAGAAGTTCAGCATTGGTTTCTGTTGTTGTCAAGGTGCTCATTTGACAGTAGCAATACTTAGATCAGGATTGCTGAATGGAAGGCACGTTGTTGGTCCCCTACATAATCGCCATCCCTACACCACGGCTGGTTCATTCATGTATTCATTGTGCCAGCACTCAGGTGGCCAATGGCAGAAGAGGGATGTTGTCATCTGACTAAATCATTCTATTTCCTTTGTTATTCAGTGCCTCTTCTGTAGCAGATACTCTTTAGTAAATGCTGATATGTGGTGTAGAAATCTTCGCTTTCTGGACCCATTCCCATAGATCCACATGCTCCTAAACCAGACCTCCACCTTTTTTTTCTTCTAGTTTTTCTCCTTCCAGGCCTCTGGAAAACTAGTGAAGCCAGTCACCATGAATTTATGTCTTAGTTCAGGCTGTTATAACAAAATTCCACAGATTGGGTGGCTTAAACAACAAATATTTATTTATCAGAGCTCTGGAGGCTTAGAAGTCCAAGATCAAGGTGCTAACAGATTTGTATCTGGTGAAGGCCTCTGTCTGGTCTGTGGGTTTCTGTCTTCTCTTTACATGGCCCTTCCTGGTATGCACATGTGGGATGAGGGGAGTGGGGTTGACGAGAGTGGATGGCAGTGGGCAGATTTTGATCTTGTGACTCTCTTTACATAAGGGCACTAATTTCATCAAGAGGGCCCCACCCTTTTGGCTGTTGTGTACACATCTCAGCTACTGATAACCAATGTTGTGGCTAGGCTGCCCCTTTGCCCTTGTGGTTCTTATGATTATAAGATGTCTTTCAGCAATAACCATCTGGAAACTTTGGGGAAAAAAAAGGTTTATTACTTACTGGACTTGGAAATTACACAGCGCACCTGGGGCCATACAGTGAGGCTGCAGGTAGAGAGGGAGTGCACACGGGCCTAGGCTTTTGCTGCTATTGAGTTGAAGGTTGGGACCTAGCATTTT
The DNA here is from genome assembly GCA_004027735.1 of Carollia perspicillata. Lineage (NCBI taxonomy): Eukaryota > Metazoa > Chordata > Mammalia > Chiroptera > Phyllostomidae > Carollia > Carollia perspicillata. Next base: position 85,002 of record PVKM010000024.1, read on the forward strand.
GGGGGCTTACTCTTTATTGGTGAATTTAAAACATTAGAGAGAGAATTTAAAGCTCAGGGAAGAGGAAAAAAACAACTGTCTCAAATTGTCAACCCAGATCTCTAAAACAAAGAGGCTTCAGTAGGGTTTGGGGGCATAGGGGAACTTTGGGGGGTGGGAATTGTGTGTGTGCCTGGTCTTGGCTGGCAATGTGTTTATTCGAGACAGCTGTACTTGAAGTGGATGCCTCAGCAATCAAAGTTTAAGTCAGGCACTTGCATTAAAAAAATAATAATAATAGTAATAATAATAATAATACATTATAGTTGCCAACTGTAGTTCTGATTACCCTGCAAAGATCCATCTTCAAATTCAGTTGACTCTTGAACAATGCCTCTTGGAATTGTGCAGGTCCACTTATACACAAACTTCTTTAAATTTTTTTAATGTTAAATTTAAAAATAATTTAAATTTGCATATAAGTGATTCGTGCACTTCAAACCCATGTTGTTCAAGGGTCATCTGTATTTTCAGTCCAATAGGGGTTGGGAATCTGCATGTGCAGAGGGCCGACTTTAATTATGTGGATTTTCCTCTACCAGGTGGCTGGTGCCAGCACAATCCCACGGGTTTTTTCAGTCAGATGTTTCAAGGCCTAATTTCCCCACCCTGGAACCCTGGGTTGCACAGTCTGTCTCGCTCCCCAGGTGTTCCTCTCAGTTTACTCTCACACAAATGTGGGACTGCCTGCTCTGCCAGCTACTGCCTCATTCACCCAGTCCTCCATCTGCTGCCTTGCTGAGTGTCCTCTAGGCCCCCACTGCCCATCTCCACCCCTCCTACCTATCTGAATGAATGTTTCTTCTTTAACTCCTTGGTTGTCAGACTTCTATACAGTTTGATTTTCTGGCAGTTCTGGTTATTTCTTATTTTTAAATTTGTTGTTGTCTTCTTTTGGTTGTGCAAGGAGGCAAAGTATATCTACCTACGCCTGTATTTTGGCCAGAAGTCTCCCCCTTATTCTTGTCTCTCAAGACCACCCATGAATGCAGCTTCAGGGCAGCTGTTGTCAATTTTGGCATATTGAACTGATTAGTATAAACCAACTTCAGCTTTTATGCTTCTCCATAAGCCATTTATAAAGAATCACTCCTTCCCTCTCCCCAAAATGTGGCCCTAATGAATGCTAAGAGGGCCTTGGACACCCAATCATGCAACTTCCCTATTCCTTCAGTGCTGCTCATGCCTGACCTTGGATATGTCATTTCCATCTTACAGTGGATTGATGCTGGGCCTGCTTGACCTCACAACCTATGGGCCTGACAGACCCTAACTAGTGATGGAAGCTTTGACCACATGGTAACTTACTGCTCCATTGCTTACAGGGCCCAGTAACATTCCAGAAATTGCTTTTCAAAAAGCATATAATTTTTCACTGCGGAAGGCATGCCTTAATTCTGGACTCTAAAAGTCTACATTATGATCTCCTCTTAAGGCTTGCTATAAACTCCACATGGTATCTTTTTCCATCACAGATATGATAAGATCTATTGGATCATATGGGCAAGAAGGTTACCTTGCCCTTTGGTGGGGCCTTTTGTTGAACATATTCATGCTCAGCTGACATCCATTCATTCACCTAACATTTTGGTTGGAGTAGTATTCCCAGATGTGGAATGTTCTTCCTGCAGAAACCTTAGAAGCTCACTGGGCATTGGGCTTTCTTCATCATGGTGGGAAGCGTATAATGCAATAGTTTTCCCTTTACTTTGGAGAGGAAGTCTGGCATGTCCCAGAGCAATGTCCCTAAACATTTCATTGATAGGGCTGACTCCTGAATCTTGACTAGGTTTTATCTTATGCTCTCTGGAGCGCATTTGTTTTACTGAGGTCTTTAGCGTACTTGTTACTTGTTGCTTATCTAGTCAGATAGTGAGCCAGGGTGAAATTCTAGAGGAATGTCCAATTATATTATGAGAGAACAAGAAAGTAAACTAGTTCTGGGGCAAGACTATAAATATAGTATTTGCGGTATATTATAGTCTACTCCAAGTGAATGCAGGCTATTTCCGATCTTCCTTTCTGATGGGAATGGAAAAGAAAATATTTACCGGATTAATGACTGTGTACCATGTAGCTAAGGACTTGTTAATCTGCTCTGTCAGAGACACCACAGCTGGCCCAATGTGAAATCAGAGTAAATATTTGGTTAAGCTTGTAGTAGGCTATTTTCAGGATCCATCTGGCTTTTGTGTAGGCCAGACTGGTGAGTTCAATGAAGATATGATGGGACCATCACTCCTGCATCCTTTAAATCTTTAAGAGTAGTTCTAATCTTTGCCATTTCCCCCATGATACAATATTCTTTTTGATTTCCTATATTGCCTGATTGTAGCAGGAAGGAAGGTGTGTCCACTTGCTTTTCTGTGCTGTAATAATAGCTCTTATCCCACAAGCCAGTGAACCAATGTGGGGATTCTGTCAACCATCAAGTGTGTCCATTTCAATTATGCATTTGGTGACTAGAAAAATATTTACTGGATAGGCCTGTGAACCCAGTGAACTCACTGTGAACCAGATCGTGACCATCCTGATGTTTCACGTGCCTGGGTATCAATGCTCACTCACTCCCTGTGTGTCTAGGGTTCCTAAACTCTGTGGGTGTTGTTCTTTCCCCAGTATATAGTTTCTGTCGTAAATGGCCAGAGGTCTGCTTGGAGTTGTCTTGGGAGACTCATTTCTACATGCACTTCCCATGTTGTAGCAAGATCTTTTCTTCAGGAGAAGTGGCCTCCTTCAGCCAGCAATTTATGGGCCAAAACTAGGCTGAAGTCCAAAAATTGAGCAAGAGATCATAACTCTTTATTTTGATGTCTGAGCTTAGCCCTCTGTCTGTCCATCTTGATTTTTTTTTTTGGGGGGGGGGTCATATAGATTAATACCTTTGCTGGCAGTTGCCTGCTTGCTTTTGGTGGGTGAGTGCTGCCATCTCACTTTTTTTGTTTCTAGAACCTATATCTTCATATTTATCAAAGAGTCCAGTCCTGTAATGATTTCTCTTACAAGTGCCCTGACCTATAGAGTAGGAGAGCTTCTCAGGGATGTTTGAGGCCTTCTCAGTGCATCTCTTACTGTTTTAGTGAAGGAAATATGCTCCAGACCCTCCCTCCAACCATGGTTGTGGGACAGGGTTCCCTGTATTACACTATATTCACTCTGCCCACTTTTGGTCCTTTCTTCGTTCTCTGCCACAGCACACTTGGCAGTTCCACTTCATTTAGGAGCTTGAGAAAGTGATGATCCAGACCAAGAACCATCCCAAGGATATGTCGGCCTTGGGGTCTTTGCCATGGTGTTAAATCCTTTTTTCCAAGAAAGCATTCCCATCTTGACAAACTCTGTCCTTATCCCACTTCACATCCTAGCAGCCCCCGAGTTGGCACTCAGGAGTTTACTTTCACGTGTACTCTCTCAGATCTTGCTGGCACAGGTTAACTAGGCCCTGCCAGCTTTTCAGGGTCTAGTCCCTTCCCTCTCTTGGCAGGAGCGGCGTTTGTGTCATGAGCTCACTCTACTTACTGGTCTGGTGGCAGGAGAAGTGGTGGGAAGAAAGCAAAGGAGGCACGTGTTATTTTGCAAGGCCAGGGGTCGGGGGAAGGAAGATGCGCTGCCTCTACCAGCACTGTCCACTTCTGCAAGTTCGGAGTCCTAGTGGATTTTGAGGATTTAATATTTTCAAATGCATCAATCTGGAAGTCCCCATCTCAGCTATTAGGTTCCCATTATTGCAGTTCTAAGTATGTTGAGAGTTCAACCTTCTCTGGAGCTCTGCTACTGGACACGGTCCTCAGATTTCCCTGCTCTTTGCCCGCAGGAGAGGAGAATCTCTTGGTGCGCTCCAAAAAGACTTTTGGCTTTCTGTCTCACCTTTAATTGCTGGTTAATCATTTTGTGCCTTCTATTATCTTGTAGTACATTATCAACTGCCTCCAGCAATGACTAATTCCCCCATATTTCTTAAATGCCTGATACATTGCACTTCCTAGCACATTTCCTGTATCAGTTTGCCATCTATTTCAGTTCACAACAGGTAAAAGTATTCACAATTGTACTGCTACCTTACGCAGAGGCTCTATGGGCTCCTGTATGACCAGCTGGCTGGCGTGGGATTCAGCTCTAGAAACCCTTGTTAGCCTCTGCTTTCCTGCACAACTTCTGTACCCATCTTTGCAGGGCAGGCTTCCTGATGGATAGGGAGATTAGCAAACAGCACATCCATTCGGGGATCTTTTAAAGATTAACGGGGGCAGGGGAAGAGAAGCAAGCAGGATTAGGCAGGAGAAGCTGAACGTGAGGCAGTCACGGCAAAGGCTGTGACCCCACAGAAAGCTCCAAAGCTGGATGACCATTCAGATGTGGGTTTAAAACAAATGTGCATTTTTTAAATTAAGTTTTCAGATGTACATTTTTATCAATTTAGCCAAAACATTTTCTTCTAATATTTATATAAATATTAATAATCACTTTTATTTGATGTTTAACTAATGTTTAACTCCAACAACCAAAACTCACCTTAAACAGTTAGGCTCATTTATGAACTTGGTTCAATAAATTTCTTTCAAAAATTTAGAACAAATATCTTTTTGTAATATATCTCAGCTTTTTATAGGTATTTCAAAAGTTTGGCAAAACAAAATCACAACCTTAACAGGTCTTAGTGACTACCTAAGAAAATCTTGTTAATCAAACACATAAAATTATGAATTTTTATATATTAAGTTTTCCTACACTAACTTGCTTAAAATTGATGTTAAATAAACTTTGCAGCTTAAAATCACAGATTTAAATAAGTTATACAATTCAAATTGAGGTCATGATTTCTTGAGAGGCCAGATTCTTTTTTAACTTAATAAATCCACGAGTTTGATTTATTCCATCATCTCTAAATGTAATTCTAAACCCCTTTGGCTTGTCAAGTTACTTCCTCAAGTAAGGAGAGCTCATTCACATGGCCAGGCCCAGTGGTGGAAATAAAGTGGACGGATCCCAGAGATGTGAAGGAGGTGGGGACAATTACTCTTGGTAAATGATTTAAGGAGGAAAGTTGGGGAGGGAGAAGGTCAAAGATGACACTCAATAGAAATTTTCATGGATAATAGTGCCAAAATTTACTGGATAAAACGTATCAGAGGGGAAAAGGATGTGGGAAGAGTAGTGGTATAGATTTTAGGGCTGGAAGATACCTTAGTGATTGTTTTGATCACTCATCTCATTTGCAAATAAGAAAGCTGAGACTCAAAAATCAAGTGATTTCTCTTTTTAAAATATATTTTATTGATTATGCTATTACAGTTGTCCCATTTTTCTCTCCCCTTTATTCCCCTCTTTCACCATCATTCCCCTACCTTAGTTCATGTCCATGGGTCATACATATAAATTTTTTGGCTTCTACATTTTCCATAGTATTCTTAACCTCCCCCTCTCTATTTTGTACCTACCATTTATGCTTCTTGTTCCCTGTACCTTTTCCACCCTCCTCCACCCCGCTGATAACCCTCCATGTGATCTCCATTTCCATGATTCTGTTCCTGTTCTAGTTGTTTGCTTAGTTTGTTTCATTTTTGTTTTTTGTTTTGCTTCATTTGTTGATAGTTGTGAGTTTGTTGTCATTTTACTGTTCATATTTTTTTATCTTCTTTTTCTTAGATAAGTTCCTTTAACATTTTGTATAAGAAGGGCTTGCTGATGATGAACTCCTTTAACTTGATCTTATCTGGAAAGCTCATTATCTGTCCTTCCATTCTAAATGATAGCTTTGCTGGATAGAGTAATCATGGTCCTTTCCTTTCATGATTGGAATACTTCTTTCCAGCCCCTTCTTGCCTGCAAGTTTTCTTTGGAGAAATCAGCTGATTGTCTTCTGAGAACTCCTTTGTAGGTAATTGTCTCCTTTTCTCTTGTGCTTTTAAGATTCTTATCTTCAATCCTGGGTAATGTAATTATGATGTGTCTTGGTGTGCTCCTCTTTGGGTCCAACTTCTTTGAGACTCTCTGAACTTCCTGGACTTCCTGGAACTCTGTTTCCTTTGCCAGATTGTAGAAGTTCTCCATACTTTTTCCAAATAAGTTTTCAGTTTCTTGCTCTTCCGCTTCTCCTTCTGGCACCCCTATGATTCAGATGTTGTAATATTTAAAGTTGTCCCAGAGGTTCTTAAGCTTTTCCTCATTTTTTTCTATTCATGTTTCTTCATTCTGTTCTAGCTGAATGTTTATTTCTTCCTTATGGTCCAAACCATTGATTTGAGTCCCGATTTCCCTCCCTTCACTGTTAGTTTCCAGTACATTTTCCTTTATTTCACTTTTTATGGCTTCATTATTTCTTCTATTTTGTGCCCATCCATACTCAACCATCTCTGTGAGCATCCTGATTACCAGTGTTTTGAACTCTGCATCTGATAGGTTGCCTATCTCTTCATAGCATCAAGTGAGTTTTATTTTTTTCTGGAGCTTTAATCTGTTCTTTCATTTGGGCCATATGTTTTCATCTCAAGGTACCTGTTATGTATTACGGGGCAGAGCCTTATGTATTTGCCAGGGCAGGGCAACCTATGTCACTGCATTGTGACACTGTATGTGGAGAGGCGTCAGAGAGGGAATAATGTTGCTTGCTCAGCTCTCGGCTGGCTTTCAGTCACTTCTACTGCTATCCACAAGCAAATTGGGCCCTTCTGGTACTGATTCCTGGCTGGGTTGGTGGGTTTGTATATGTTCTAGGTCCCTGTGAGTCTCTCCAGTGAAATTTCCTGTGGGGCTGGGAGTTTCTCCTGCTACCTTGACCCCCACAGGTTTTTTTCAGTAAGAGGTTTTGAGGCTTTATTTTCCCCACAACCCTGGGTTGGGCAATCTGTCTTGCTCCTCAGTTGTTCCTCCCAGTTTATCCTCACACAAAAGTGGGACTGTCTGGTCTGCCAGCCATTGCCTCACCCAGTCTACCAGCTGCCACCTCACTCACCCTGGTCTTCCAGCAGCTTCCTTGATGCGAGTCCTCTCCACCCTGGGTGCCCATCTCCACCCCTCCTACCAATCTGGATGAGTTTCTTCTTTAATTCCTTGGTTATTAGACTTTCATACAGTTCAATTTTCTGACAGCTCTGATTATTTTTTATTTTTAAGTTTGTTTTTGTGCTTCTTTTGGTTGTTCAAGGAGGCAAAGTGTATCTACCTACACCTCCATCTTGGCCAGTGTCTCCCCATCAAGTGATTTTTTTTTTCAGTAAGAAACCTTAAAAAAAAAAAAGCACATCTTTTTCAATGTACATAGCTAGAGAGTGACACATACTTTTCTGCCAGATTCACTTCCTTTTAGGATTTCTGTCTCATGAATAGACAGGATGAAGTAGGGTTCTGCTAGAAATTCTTGTCTTGCCAGTACTGGAACACTAAAAGACAAAGCAAATAGAAAAATTGATTCCAAGATTCCACATACAACCTGAGATGATACAAAATGAGGACTTAAAAAAAATAAAACTGTGTTTATAAGTTAAGCAGGTACAGAGCATGCACCACAACAAAGGTGTCACTTGGCTTTTGGTGGGATGCCACAGTCCACCACCAGTTTCACAGGTGGGATATGAGGGTGAATGCCACATGTCTAGGTTGTATTATGGCTTGTCCCAGGTTACAGAATACAAAACAGCGTTTTTGTTGTTGCAGTATGTTGACTTTGGTATTGCCAATAGTCAACCTTAGTTTGGCCAAGGTTTTCCCAAGGTTACATGAACTTTTCTCTTTAAGTTGGCTGGATGATCTTATTAGTTGCAGGCCAACACCAGCATTCCAGATCTGTTCTGCGGAACCCAGGAGTGCAAATTGAGTGGGCCAAAAAAGAGGAAGAAGACTTCCTCAATTTTAATATTCTTTGGAATTTTAGCTTTTCTTGGAAAAAAAAACCCTGGTTCTTCTCATCGTGACAAAACAGACACAGAGAGACCTTCAAAGTCCTTTCTAGTCACTAGGGTTTAGAACTGGCCAGAATGTGTCCAGGAATCATAGGCATTCATAGAAAGTGGGACCACCCCACCTGTCTGGGTGGGGCACACCCAGTACCATAGGTCACATGGCAGTACCATACCTGGAAGTGGACACAACGACTTGCCTTACCATGCTACCAGGTGGGCTCCTTTAGCAAATCAATAAGTCACACACACATTCAAGAGTCTCTCTAAGTACCTAGACCAAAAAAACAAAAAACAAAAAAACTCCTTCGTTAATCCCATAAGAATAGTTGGATGATAAAAAGGAGACATGGATAAGAAAGCTTTTTAAAATTTGACTTAATCAAGCTGGAAAAACAACTCCAGACTTGAATCCAGGTTGGAATAACTGTGACACAGTGAGTCCTGTTAAGCTGTTCATGCCTTCCTTGCAATTGAGATGTTCAGATTCTTATTGGCTTTAGTGGAGTGTATATCTGCATATGAGGTTATCTGAGGTAGGAAAATGTAGGGAGGTGCTTTAATTTTAAAAACTGATGTACTGGATATTTTCAAAATAGAATTCTTTGAAGGTGCTCCTAGGCAGAGAATCTATATGTTACAATTAATGACAGAACACACTACAATTTCCAAAACTAGATGTCAGGCAATATTTTTAAAAGTTTTCTGTCATTTTGGACACCGTGATTGTCTATCAGGAAAATCAACATGATGGAAATAAAATATGATAAGATTCCCTCCATAGATATTAGATACATAACAAATGGAATACCTCCTATTGAAAGGGAGACTATTGTGCCATTCTTTGCTTATCCTCTTTTTAACTTTCAGGAGGTGGGAAGCAGAAAGGGCAGAACATGCAAATAAGGCAAATGAAAAGACACAATCTGGGGCTGATGATTCAGGCAAGAAAGCTGCGTGAACTCACCTGTCACTTGTGATAAAGTACTTTAGAAATGTTAATTTTGTTACTGAATAATGGGTCTCAGCCTGACTGAACTCTCAGCAATTGTTTCACATCTAATTTGAGATGAGGCGTGAAAGAAAATCAAGCACACGTTTCTTTAGCTTGCACCTGCAGCTGACAATGAACTGGTATATATATATATATATATATATATATATATATATATATATATATATATATATAAATATACTTTTTTTTTTTTTGCTCAGAACAGTAAGTTTGAACCTGTGTCAAGTCTAAGCTGACATTGGGCTTATAACCACATTTCTTCCATTTCTCTATTCAGTCTCTCTTTTGGAGGCCATGTCATGAGTCACATGCCAGCGTTCAGCTCCCTCTGCAGTCCTAGGGTTTTATTGGATTATTATTTGTTGTTGCCACATTCTACCATTCACCACTGGATGACAGTAGAGGACTGTGGCTTAAACCCAAAGAATTGAATGCGACCATTTCTAGATAGTGGAATAACATTAGAAATAGAAATATAATCCCAATTTCCTGGAATTTATAAATCCCAGAAATAACCCCAAGGTACATGTAGCCGATATGAAACTGTTTTCATTCTTATTCCCCAAGAGGTAAATATTATTTTCATTTGAAAATTAGGAATAATGAGACTCAGAGAATTTAGTTACCTTACAGTTAATCATGAAGACAACCAAATTTTGATTGAAGGTCTTCTGCCTTCCACATCTTAGATTCGGAGAATTGTGGTGTGACCCTCAGATTTGATGCATATCATCTTTTTTGCAGTAAGGAGGCAAGGGGAAATATAAAAGACAGAGCTTCTCAGTGTTAGTTGCATATAAATCATCTAAAAATCTTGTTGAAATGAAGAAATAGGATTCAGATTCTACATTTCTAATGTGCTCTCAAATGTTGCCAATTTGCTGATTGAGGGGCCATACCTCGACAGGCAAGACCATGGGGTCTAGAGTTTGGGCATTTACAGAAGGGAGTCATGGGACTGTCTGTTTGTAATCCCCAGGAGACACTCTTAGGGGTCTCACTCTGAGTGAAGAAGGAAGCAGGGAGTTTGTGCCCATAGTTAAAGTCACTTCCCTCCCTGCCCCAGTCTTCAGTTTGAATAGGGTATTTCTTGGGCTAGCCACCAGGACGTGATAATGGACCTTTTTAAAAGAAGCAGGGCCCCGTGAGGTTACTAGAGTGCACCCAGACATTCTCAGGCTGGCCTCTGGATTGATGGGGAGGGTAGTTGTTCACTAGAGGATGAGAACCAAGAAGACCCCCAGCACTGGCTGGTGTGGCTCAGTGGATTGAGTGCCAGCCTGCAAACCAAGGGGTCACCGGTTTGATTCCCAGTGAGGGCACATGCCTGGGTTGCAGGCCAGGTCCCCAATGTGTGGTGAGAGGCAACCACACATTGATGCTTCTCTTTCTCTCTTTCTCCCTCCCTTCCCCTCTGTCTAAAAATAATAAATAAAATATTATTTTAAAAAATAAGAGCCCCCAGACCAGAGAATGTGTCAGAGGTAAGCTGGAGCCTTTGCTGGGAACCTGGCTCAGAAATTAGCAGAATCAGGTCAAGGAGGCCCTGAAGGAGAGGTGGGCCTCTTCATCTTCCACCTTTGAGGGAGAAAGATGTTAGTCCCATTGTCTACTTAATAAGAATAGATCAGGAATTTTTTCCTGGAGCTTCAACTCCACTAAGTTTAGTAATATAATAACATATTTACTAAAGTGTTCTTTAGATTTCAAATGAAGAGGCTGTTATCTAGATGAAAAAGTGCTTATAAATTGATTGAATTGATGGTCTGCCATAGGAGTGAGCAATTTTTTCAATAGTGGAACATATGAAAAAATACACATGTGTAAGTTTCATTAGCTTTTCTTACAATGAATTCTAATGGGGATAGTCCTGTATTAGATATGTAAAATAATGAATAAGATTGTAATATTTGTAGCCCATCTATTGGGATTTAAATACCAGAATTGACATTCATTAGCTCTGTGACTCTAGGCTAATTCTTTCACTTCTCTGAACCTTTGTTTTTTTCATCTGACCCCTCTGTGGGTGAGTCTGACCCATTAGAGGGTCGAGTATAGACAGCAGATTGGAGGGTGAAAGGAAATGGAGGTACAAGAATTTGTTTCCTCTGTTCCTTCTTCCCACTCAGTTCCGGTTATGGCTGGCCCCTCAGTGGCTATGGTTCCTGTCAGGCAACCTGGTTTCTAAGCTGCAGCTCTCCAAATGAACCACTTCAAACACACCACTTCCTTCCCTTTCTCCTTCAGGCATAGGAGAAGACACCAGACCCTGAGTGCCTCAACATTCCTTGTTGGTTCTTTTAACCCTGTCCACACCTCTGAAATAGTTCCCTCACTGCATTCCCTTTAAAATTCCAACTGAGAGTTCTGTTTCCTTAAGGGGGCCCTAAATTACACAGAATGTGAGAACTTAATAAATGTTGGTCATCTTAAATTTATGGTGATAATGGATTCACTATTGATTTTGCTTTTCCTAGTAATATATGCTAGCGCCTTAATATCATGACAAGATTTTAGTGGAATTTAACCTGAAGATCTTAGTATAAACAATTATATTAAATTTCAATGACAATTGCCAATTGATTCAAACCTGCCAGCATGTTCAGGCTCACAACAATGGTTACAAACATGTGGTTACATGTGGTCTTACTTTCTCCTGGTCATATGTTCTAGGTAGTGTCGTTACAAAATTTTGTTTTGTAAATATTCCAAACAAATTATGTATGAGGTCTGTCCAGAGGTATCCAGCCATGTACTATGAAAAATAGAGACATTTATTAAAGAAGATACAAGATGCAAGAAACACTGTACACAGGACAATGACGCCTCAGTCCCCTTCAAAGTAGGCACCTGGGGACTTCACATAGTTCTTCCAATCGCCATCAGCTGCCCTGTTGTATTTTCCTGAATCTCATCAACGTTCTGAAACCTCTTCCTTTTCAAAGGTGATTTTAGTTTTGGGAAAAGCCAGAAGTCGCAGGACACCAATTCTTGTCTGTAGGGGGGCTGAGTCACCTGGGTGATTTGATGTTTCACTAAAAAACTCTGCACTAGACATGATGCAGGAGGGGGTGTATTGTTGTGATGGAGCTGCCAGTCACCAGTTGCCAATAGCTGTGGCCTTCTGAATCATCAAATAGTTTCTGTGGAGGAATGTTCAAGCTTAATGCAAAATTTGATGCAGATTTTTCACTCTATCCGCTCAGTCATTTTGAATGTGACAGTACTCGTGCTCAGTCAGTGGTGTCTACTGCCCCCACTGACTAGTACAGTGAAGTCGTCATTGTTCCCACATGCATTCCAGTCCACTGTCCTTGGCTGCCAGGTTACATCCATGTCGTCGCACAAGCTGTTCTCATGATATTAACAATGGCTGGACTTTTTCCAGACAGACCTCAATGCACTATACAACATGTTCTTCATTTTGACCAAGAGCTGCTTACTGCATATCTGGGGCGCCATGTGAGAGACAAAGAAAAGTCTGACTGACTGTCTCCAAGAAATGTGCAATCTAGTTAGAGAAATAGGACAAATGTATGAAAAAGTTGTTTCTTGTAGTATCTTAAATGATAATACACAAGAGAGTTACAAGGCTTTTATTTACTCATTCATTCATACACTTATTCAACAATTATTTGTTGAACTCCTGCTGTGTGCCAGGCCATAGTCAATGATAAGGATACAGGGATGAGCAAAAGCATAGTCCTTGACCTCATGAAATTTATAGCCCAATAAAGAGACAGATATTTGCTTCATGGTCACACTAACAAGTGTGTCATTTAGTAACTAAGGTAAGTTTTCTCAGGGAAAAGAGATAGCTAGTGTGAGGATATCACAGAAAGATCTGACCTACGTGGAAGGCTTCCCTGAGGAAGTGACACAAGCTTGGAAATGAAGTAGGAGTGACATCATCTGATTTGAATTTTATAAGGGTCCCCTTAGGTTGCTACATTATAGAGGGATGTCAGAGGGACTGAGGGAGAGAGACAACTTAAGCTATTTAATTAGGGCAGGTAAGAATTGGTAGCATCTTGGCGTAGGGTGGCAGTAAACATGGAGAGTGTGGACAGATTGGGGGGATATTTAGGGAAATGGGTCAACAAAGTTTGTTGTGGATTGGATACAGAGCTGGCAGTGATAGAAAACATTTTTTGAAGTGAGTCCTAATTTTCCATCTTGCATAATTAAGTTGGAGGGCCTTCACTGAGGTAGGTAATGTTGGAATTGGACCAGATTGGAATCAGATTATGAATTTTGGTCCTTGACGTTGAGTTTGAGGTACATTTGCCAGATCTAAAGCGGAGATACAGCAGAGTCATTTGGGTGGAATGGAATGGAGTTTAGAGAACTGGGAGGGAAAGTTCAGAAGCCATTAGCTCTTACGTGATAATGAAAGCTGTGGTCTTGAGTGATATTTCTTGGGGAGAAAGTGCATGTACATAACAATAAAAGAAATGCCAAGTCACCTCCTCTCACTCAACCAGAGAGGGAAGGGTGAGCCTGAAAGTGAAACTGAGGCTTATTATTGTGCCCAATTCTTTACTTCACTCTGTACCATGCCCTTTGCCATGTGGTCACACAGTTCCACTGGAGGTGATATAAACTTCCTGTCCTATGGATACTGGGCATGTCCATATGACTTGCTTTGGCCAATAAAATGTGATGTGATTGGAAGTAATAGGTTGATAATTCCAAGCCTAGACCATTAGAGGAATAGCCTGTTTCTGCTCCCCTCTCTTCTGGACCTGCCATCACCCTGAGAAGAATATGCCCTGTAATAACATCTGACCCCTCCTCCCCGCAAAATGAGAGATGCATGGACTAGACCTGACCCCGGAAAAATGACCTGAATTAATCCCAAACTCACCCTTGTTGGCTGAACCTCAGCAGATCTGGAGACACGTGGACAAGAAATAAATGCTGTTGTTGTAAGCACTGAGCTACATAGCACTGGTCTGGAAATAGCTGACTGATATTGCTACAATGGTCATTGGTGACCTTACTGACCATTGTTTGGGAACAGTACCAGAGTGGAATCCTTGTTTATTTGGAAGATGCTGAAGAGTGAGAGAGCCCTGGCAAAATGACTATTGCACACATACAACTCAAGAGATTTGACTGTGAGGGAGGGGAAGAAAAGGGAGACAATAGCCAGAAGAGGACCAGAAAGAGGCTGTTTTGCTTGGGCTCTTTTTAAAAAGATGGAACTAATTGGGAAGGAGTGGTTGATTATGGAAAACAAGAGAATGGTTGACAGTGTGTCTCCTGAGATAGTAAGAGGGGATGAGATTTAAACACAGTAGGTAAAGAGATTGGCCTTGAAGGAATGAGGACAAGGGGTACCATATTTAGTGTAGCCACAGGAAATTGATAAGGATGAGAGGAGACTCATAGAGACTCGCAAATCTGGTGGGGAGAATTTGAGGACTTCCCATCTAATTGCTTTAAGTGATTCACTACTTTTCTTTGAAGGAGGAAGCAAAATCTTCCAATTAGAGTTAGGCTAGAAGTCACACCATACGACTTCCCAAATGATATGGATGATAAAGAACACACATGCTTTTAGCATTAGATGAGGTCCTAAAGGTGGAGCCCTCAGGAACAGTATTAGTGCTTTATAAGATTCACCCTTCTCTACTCTCTCCCATGAGAGGACACAGTTGAGAAGTCAGCAGGCTGCAACCCAGGAAGAGGCTCTCACCCAAACCCAGTCACGCTGGCACCCTGATCTACTTCCAGCCTCCAGACCAGGACTAATAAATATCTGTTATTTGTAAGTCAGTCGTCTGAGGTACTTTGTTATAGAAGCCCAAGCTGACTGAGATAGGGACTGTGCAAAATAATTAATTGAACTGAACACTTAAAGAGGATAAGTTCTAGTGTCTATCATTTATAACTTAATTAACCCGATATCTAAAAAAAAGGAAGTTCCCTGGATGACTCTAACATACTGTGCAGATTGGAGCTTGTATCCTGGAACAATGCTTTTCAAACATGAGCAGTACCATAATCACCCGAGGCGGGGGGAGGGTTGTGAAAGTGGGTTTTTTTCTCAAGTGTTTACTGACACCAACCAGTTCTGTAGTTCCTGACACCAGCTGGGTGTCCAAACATTTAATTTAATTCTCATACTAGTTCAGGGCTCAGTCCCACAAGACTGCCCCCACTTCAGACACCAGCTGCAAATGGGGTGCTCAGACTATCCACATTGTTGCCCAACTGACCATAATTTGGAGATTTCCATGGCCACACCCTCCCCAGGGTTAATAATTCACTAGAATAACTCACAGAGCTCAGGACAGGTCTTTATCTATTATTACCGAGTTGTTACAAAGGATACAACTGAGAACAGCCAAATGCACCACATATATGGAGCAAGGTATGAGGGAGAGGAGCACATCGCTTCCATGCCTTCTCCAGGAGCTCCCTCAGTATGTTCGCCGACCCAGAAGCTCTCCAACCCTATAGTGTAGGAATTTTTTAAAGGAGGTTCCATTGTGTAGGCATGCTTGATTAAAAATCATTGGCTATTGGTGGTGGAAATGCAGCCCCTCTCCCCACTGAGGAGGTTCAGGGGCAGGGCTGAGAATGCCAACCTTCTAATCACATGGTTGGTTCCTCTGGAAACCAGCCCCCATCCTGAAGCTGTCCAGGAGCATGCCAATAGTCACCTCAGTAGCATAAACTCAGGTGTGGTTGGAAGGGGCTCATTGTGAATAACAAAAAACAACCCTATTAGGAAACTTCGAGGGTTTTTGGAGCTCTATGCCTGGAAACAGGGATAAGAACCAAATATATTTTATTATACCACAGTTTGTTAAACACAGATTGCTGGGCCCAACCCCTGAGTTTGTGAATCAGTAGGTCCTGGGAGAGGCTGGAGAATATGTATTTTAACAAGTTTCCAGATGCTGCTGCTGATGCTCTTCAGAGAAACTGCACATGGAGAACGACCTTCTGTCCTGAGGGTCACGAAATGCTGTCATTTCTCTTTCTGTTATTACCCTCTGACCCTTGGATGCCCTTCCTTTCCCAGTTATACCAAGTTCTCAGTAGACTAGCACATTCTGTTCTACATTGTGCTAGTAGACTAGACAAACTTTACCTCAGAGCAAGGAAGCCTGGGATACACACCAATCCTTATATGACACTTCTCATCAAGAGGGAAGAATTGTAGAAAGGAAGGCGACAGGAAAGACGACCACCAAGACAGACCCACCCAGCTGGGCTGGCCATGACCCAGTGAGGTGGGCTGACCCCTGCTGTGGGAGGAAGGGGGCATTCTGCTTTCCATGGAGAAACCAAATATTTTCTCCCTGGGCCTCTGATGGTCGGGCGGGTGTGAGTAAGGCCATTTGAGGTTTAGCGTACTGTTGGAAGTTCCTCATGTTCTTTCTGCTCCTGGGAGGTCCCTGTGTAGCCCAGCCTCAAAGCTCTGTTATTCCATTTCCCAAAGTTAAATACCCTGTTTTGTTTTTACCTTCAATTCTATTTCACTGTGGATTTGAACTCATTTGTATATGTGTGAATATATGTAGCCCTAAAATCTCCTAATATCTGCCTTCCTGTTTTATTATCTCCCGTTCTAGATCCCACCCATTCAGATTACCTATGATCGCTTTTCCTCAGACACTCCATTACCTGCCTTGATAAGTTATCCTGCATCTAACCATGGGCTAAGATCCGTGTTCTAAACCAGGCTGACTGCCCTCACGTCTACTGTGACTTTTGAGGAATGGGTGCTGGTGCAGTGAGCAGAGCAAGTTTAGAAGTCCTCACTGGCCATTTTTGCTTCTCACTCCACATTGGCCCACTGCCTTCATGCTGCCCTCTCAGCCATCCGGTCCCCTGGGTATTGGACTGTGCTCGATGCATGTCCCCACCCCGGGGAAGCCTGAGTGTCCTGGAGCTCCCACCCTTCCCCTGGCTTTGACTGACCCTGTAAAGGAGGCTGGGCCATGGGGCTGAGGTAAGAAATACATTTAGGGATAAGAAAAGTGTCAGCCTCGTGGTGTTGTGATTAAGAGCATTTGCTTAAGAGTCTGGTGGCCCTGGGTTTGAATTTGGGTTTTGTCTCTTATTAGTTATGTGATTTGGGGCAAGTGAAGGTCTGTTTGCCTTCATTTCTGCTTCTGTAAACTGCAGCCGATGACAGCTATCTCATGCAGAGTCAGCACAGCGTAGTAGCTGGAAACATCGATTCTGGTGCCAGGCCGCATTCAAATCTTGGCTTGCCGTTGAGTAGCTGTAAGACCTTGAGCAAATTACTGACCGTTTCTTATTTGAGGCTCCTGAGTATTTGTCTAGCTACACTTCTCAAAGAAGACCAAAACCGAACTAAAGAATGAAAAGTTTTCTGATTCCTAAATACGGAAACCTGAAAAATGCTAGAATGCAGGATTTCGGTGACATTTTACGGTCCGTTTATGTGTGCGTGTGTTTGTAATAAAGAAATGTTGAACTGTAAACAATGGAAAATGCAGTACAGGGTGGGGCAAAAGCATGTTTACAGTCGTGAGCATGCAAAACACAGAGTCTATTCTTGTATTATTATTTATCAATTATTCTAATATTTTCCATATGAACCACTGTAAACCTACTTTTGCTGCACCCTGTGGTTATAGGTGCCTTTTACTTCTTCCTCAGAAAATTATTTAAATAAAAAAAGAAACATGAAAGAGAGAGCCAGATTAACTCGGAACCTGGGTGTGCTGCGAGAGAGTCCCCCACCCCGGCCAGAAAGCAGGGGGACGGGGCGCAAACCCAGAAGAACTCAGTGCAGCGGTGGGAAAGCTGGGCTGGATCCAGGGGCAGGAGCGGGTGGGAGTTTAAGAATCAGCCACTTCTGTTTGTCAAACCCAATGGAAAGCTTTTTCAAATGAAACTGAAGATTTTTAGAATCGATATCATGAGACAGTGAAAATGGATTTTAGTAGGAGATTGGAAATTTCTGGAGGAAATTGCGTTGAGTATATCAAGGGAAAGGGGCTCTTGTAAGTCAAACATTTTCCCGCTGTGTTAATCTCAGGAATAACTTCTCTCATCCTTTGCCGTATAATTTAGATCACCTGCAAAGGTAAGAGGCATGCCAAGAAGAGTGGACACGTTGAAGTTCTACTTCTCATTATGTTGATGCAAAGAATGTCTAAATTTGAGGCATGCCATTTCCTCAAATTTAAGAATAAATTTCTTAAATACCACTAAGAGTAAATTTCTTATAATTAAGTACAATGTTTGCTCAAGTTTACTGAGTGGCATTGGACTAATAAGAAGCATGGTAAAATTGGCTGCCAGAGAACAACAACAAGTCTGTGCAAAAGATGTGAGTAAAAAAGTTTGTCAAAGCAAGCATAGTAAAGAGTAGTACATCTAAATATCACCCTTTAAATACATTTCCTGAATATTCTATGAATTTAAGTCTGGGGAACTTAAGTTCTTTGAGTGTTACTGGTTTTTACCTGTGACAATAATTCTTATAACAGAACTCTTTAAAAAGTAGAAAAAGGCCCCCACTCCTCTCAATAGTGAACTTTTGAATGAAAGACGCCTACTGTGTGGACCCCTCTGCCCCTTGTCAGGCTGAAGTTTTGTGGGTTTTCCGGGCAGCGTTTTGGGGGTTGTTGTTTTTTTTCAGTCTCTTATGGAAGCCTACTTTTCTTAGGGTATAAAATGTTTGAAATTAACTCTATAATTTCCTTCTTAACCTAAGCCAGATGTTTAGATTTGAGGTTTAAATTCTCATTTGTTTATTTTCTAGAAAAATTTAGACAATTGGTCTAAATTTCAACAATCGGTATACTATCAAAAGAAACTCACTTGAAACTTTCCTCCCTGATGAACAAAAATGCAAACTCCAGGTATATAAGGTACTTTATTTGGAAAAAAGTTGTTCAAGTTTGGCCTATCAGCCTCTGAAGGGTGATCTTTACATGTCTTTTCATGCTTGTTAGTGTGGGGAAGCTCTCTGTTTTAGGGGAGTTAGGGGGAGGGATTCCATGGAACATGAATCTGAGCCCAGAGCAGGAATGAGGAAGAATGCAGGTGCCCTTAGTGGGGATTTTGGCATCAGGCCTCCTATGTCCTCCGAGCTGAAGCTGACTGACCCGAAGGTCCACGTGCTCTATAAAACAAAAACACAAACAAGAGAGTCATGTTTAGAGAAAGACCAGACACTGTGGCTTTCCCCTGAGATATCAAGCAAGGAATATTGCGGGTGCTGGCTTCCAGTTTAGTGTATTGGTCTGCTGGAATGAGTCACCCCTTCACTCTATTACTTAACTCTATCAGATAAGTAATAAGAAGGGGGGCAACATCTGTCTTAGAAACCTCTCATAAATTTAAAATGGCACCCATTTTGACTGCCCAGGAAAGGGAAATCCTTCCGTACAAATTAGAAAATGAAAAACTTTCATATGCCAGACTTACCTCTGTATTTTTTCCAAAAAGGGAAATGTCCCTGGGTATTTAGGATCCAAGCATATATTTCCTTTGTTCTTCAACCAGACTCTGGGAGAAAATAAACAAAAATAAAAATAAAGCAGTGTTCCACTTTAGCAATCCTCCACTTGAATATAAAAATAATTATTCCCAGATGAAGCAAACTGGAGGTAGGCAGTTTTGGATCAGAAGTAGGTGATTTGTAGCATGAGGTCTGAAGAATAAGAATAACACCATTTGCAGATACGTGTGTGTGTGTGTGTGTGTGTGTGAGCTGGTGGAAGCCTACGAAGCTGACAGAATCTTACAAGTCAGAGGTTAATGTTTTGTTGACAACTCCTATGTGAACTGGAGACAGACCAAATAGCTAACTCAAAGGTTGGCTCATTTCTAAAGCCATATCACAATATCTTTTCAATGTTTTTGACCATTGAGCTTGGGAGAACAAAATAGACTATAAAACACACTCTCTTGAGGACGTTTTACATAAAAAAAAAATTCATAAAATTTAATGTGGGAGAGGTGTCAGAACTGGTTGCTCTGAGTGACATCCGCATTTTTTGGCTGAACCACTAATTAGTGAGGATTTCACTGCTCTAAGAAATTAAGCAATAACAAAGGCAACAGCAATCATTAACAGCTGCTATTGAACAAGCACGCACAGTGTGCCAGGCAGTGTGCTCAGCAGGTAATGTGAAGCATCTCAATGAATCCACCCAAAATCCTATGCTGAGGAACTGGAAGCTTAGTGAGTTTATTATATAAGTTTTCCAAGATTGCAAAGTGAATACATAAACACAAAGGTAGGTTGTCTGACTCCTGGACCCGCCATTTTAGCCACAGCTTTACATGGGCACAACCTGAACGGTCACCAAGTGCCAGACGCTGCATGTCTCACCTGCTGGGGAGGAAGTGAAGTCCCCCAGGCGAGAGCCAACTGGGGAAATCTACCCTGTATTGGTGTGAACTCACACAGAACAGCATTTATTGATGTCCCTTAGCTATAAAATGACCAATAGGAAGGATCCATCCATCTAGCTGTGAAAATCTACCCTTGCTAAGTGAATCACAAGCAGTCAGAGGCCATTCAACAAGAGGGCTCCTGGGCAGAGGCTTCCAGCTCAGTTTCTGAGTTCATGACGGAAAACAGATTTCTGGTCATCTGGACACCCAATATTTGGACCCCTGACTGCTGTGAGTTTTGCATAATAATCTGCATCTTTTGTGTCTGTATCTGGTTATCATTAGGTAACCAGAATTTGGTGAGAAGATAAGAAGTTAAACTTTTGTCACTTCACCGAGAAAATGATGCTGCATTACTTTCCCTGATTGGGAAAGCCTGAGCCTGCACTCGTGGCAGAGGAAATGTCATAAAAAGAAAGAAGTCTCGGTTTTCTACTCGACTACAGGAGCTGCTCCCAGTGAGGTCCTGGCTAGACTTCACAGCTCTGACTTGGAGGACAATAATTGTGGCTTAGTTAGGACTTTCATTGGCAGACACCTTAGTGAAAGTATAGTGCTTTTGTAGTGAAAAATGTTATATACATCTTTGATAGTATCTATTTCTTTTTTATACATTGAATACAATTAGTCTGAGGCCCAAAACACTGATATCAAAATGGGACAAGAAAAAAAGTGAGCTCTTTATAAACATTTCAAAAGCCTAAAAAGTCCAAAGGAAGAACTAATGAAAGCAAAGTCGGCAAAGCCCTGGAAAGATGCTACGTCTAATACTTCAAGGTGTTGTGGGTGCTTGGTTCATTAAAGATGGGTCCAAGAAGGAGAAACCAAAGTTCTAAGTAGTGATAGGCAAAAAGAACTCCGGGCTCCATTTAAAATATTTAATGTAACAATCCGATATCTGTTGGCCCTCTACTGCATACCAGGTAAGGAATAAAGCATTAGGAATGAACAGTATCTGACCCCCGCTCACAAAGAACTTATTTTCTGGCAGGAGTGAAAGAGCGGGGACAGACTCGATTGCCTCAACGTGGCGCTGCACTGACTGCAGCCAGCTCTCACGGAACGTTTCCCACTGTGCCAGGCACTGGAGCAGGGGCTCTCCCGTGATGCATCAAGTTTCGTTTGATGTGCCATGGGCAATGCTATGGGAGAGGTATCCACAGATTTTTCTGGGAATACAAACAAGGGAGGGTCACAGAAGCAAGGGGTTGTACCATTTCAATCAAAGAAAATATCTATTAAATTTCTCGCAGCCACTACTCTTTCTTCAGAATTATGGGATCAAGGGTGATAGAACCAAAAGCTAAAGGTCATTTCTGTAAAACAGAGGTTCTGAAAAAGGACCGTTGCGGATACTCCTTTTCTTGCTCTTTGACTTAGTGGGAAACAAAGTATCTGCCTTCGAGGGCAATTTAGAATTTGGTGGATTCAAGAAGGCACTTGGGAATGGGGGAAATGTGAGTCGTGTTCCTGGTTCTGTCCCCTTGGAATGGTGTGCCTGGAGCAGTTAGTTAACCTCCCTAAACCTCAGGTTCTACATCTGTAAAGAAATGATAACAATACGCATGCCTTAGTAGGGCTAGAGAATAAAATAAATGAATACATGTCAAGCACTTAGCTCAGGGCCACTGCATAATAAGCACTGGACAGAAATTGATGATTCTCAGTATTAGTCTGAGAATTGTTACTGGCCCTCAAAGTAAATTACTTGGAAATTCTTGAGTAAGATACTACGTGGCCTACCATTTGGGACAACAGGGGTGGACCTACAGGGTAATGTGCAGACAGAGAGAGTCAAATACTATATAATTTCACTTATGTGTGGAATCTAAAAAACAAAAAGCAAACAAACATCAACAACAACAACAAAACTCTGAACAAACAAAACAGAGACAGATTCATAGATACAGAGAACAAACTGATTGATACCAGAAGGAGGAGGAGGTTGGAGGACTGGGTAAGAAAGGGAAAGTGATTATAAAGTACAAATTGGCAGTTACAAAATAGCCATAGGACATAAAGTACAGCACAGGAAACATAGTCAATAATATTGTAATAACTCTACTTGGTGTCAGTTGGGCACTAGACTTATCAGGAAAAATACTTTGTAAATTACATAAATGTCGAACTACTATGCTGTACACCAAAACTAATACACTATGGAATGTCAGCTATAATTTAAAAAATGTTTTTAAAGTTTAAATTTATGTGGAAACATCTAATCTGATTTTCACTGGGAGAAGAGAATAACATATACTTTTTCTTACAACTTACATGATTTCCAGGCGTGGGCAGCCATTCCCAGGGGGAAAGACTCTAACCCGTCTAACTGAGCCCAACTTGGGCATCCGATTGGTAACTCTGGTGCATTGGCACCTGTAGTGTGCATAAGGGGACTCCAGGATACCTGTAAACACAGACATGGTTACTTTAATTCCCTTGGCATATAATTCATAACTAGAACTTAACTACTGATCTTTTGTACAGCGCATTTGAAGATTTAAAAATTGCAAGTTGGTGCTTGAAGTTCCCACGTCCCTTTCCTGTGTGTATTTCTGCTTGCCTTGACTTAATTTCAAACACTTTCTACCAAAGTCTTAAAAAAAAAATTAGCTTTGTAAAAACAACAACCACTGAAATTTGTGATAGAATTATATTGGCACCCAGGAAATTGCCTATACAATAAAATTTAAGAACCGCTGCAATGGGGACTTACGACTCAGTTACAATTCACGCAGTATAAAATCAACTGAAGTTCACTCTGAACACATGAAAATCGAGGACAAAAACTCATCGCAGAGCCCCGGAAGCAATAACAAGCTGTAACAGTTCTCTCTCTTATTATACTCAATGTCCCCCTTGTCAGTCTCTGTTTGAGGAAACGGAGATATTGTCAAAGATATTTTTTGGTTTTGTTTAATACATTGGTCCTCCATTTTAGTTGCAAATAATTACCAAACAAAAACCAGTAATAACAATTCAAGACTATTTTTACCCAACAAGAAGTTATTACTACTAGACTAGTACCATAAGGAACACATCTCATGTCTTTTAATGAATTCTTTCCTCTTTAATCCCAGCACCTAGCAGCATGTTTGACATATATTTGCAAATATGAGACCCAGCTCTCAAGTTGTTTACAATTTAGTGGGGGAAACAGAAGAGCAAAAACTGAAATGCCACAGCATGTTGTACTTCACCCAGGGTCCCACCTGCATGATGGGAACAGAGGGCTTTGCCAGGAGCCATGGGAAAGCTTCATAGAGGAGGCAAGAGATGAGGGTCTTGAAGAATGAAAATAACATGTAAAGCAAAATAATAATTGAAAAAATACTTCCTGCATTTTCAGAACAGAAATGTGTCCTCTAAACCTGAGTCAAGTGTATCATTCTGCACATGCATCTGATTTGTTCAGTGTATAAAAAGTTACCACTTCAAGTAGATATGTGTCTATTTACACACAGATCACCTTCCCATTTAGACTTGGGAGTCTGCTTCTTTGCAGAAAGCTTGTACTTAAATTCTCCTGTTGTACCTATAATGGTTCGTGTCAGTGCTAACCATACAGGTTTGCATCAGATGTTCCCTGCAGGACACCAGCCCATTGAGGTCAACAATCTTTAAACCCTACAAAGGGTTTGGTCAGAAGGGGTAGTAGCACTGACTGGCAGAACGGAGAAGAAATACATGAAAAGAACTGGTTATAGCAGAGTTAAATCTGAAAAAGACCAGGAATAGACAAACCAAGTATAAATCACATGGACATGGAGTGTCCAGTATCCCTCCTTCCATGGCCAGCAATTGTAACAATATAAATGCTTCCAGCCCCAAGAGTTAAATCCTCAAGCCCCTTACTTTTACAGATCCAGGAGCTGTGAGCAGTTTTTTCCTCCTTAAAAGTCATATTTCCCCCCATTTTCTCATTAAAGTGGCTGAAGACCATTTCTATTCAAAAGACAATGACATCATAAGTGAAAGTTCTCACCATGGACCGGAGAGAGGCTGCAGACCAGAAGCATGAGAAGCAGACAGCCGGGGATGAACCTCATTCTGCCTGAAGGTGGAGTTCAGACTTCAGCTCTAAACTGTGGGCTGTTAGCACAGAGACTCCTATTTATTTCACCAGCAAGGGCCCTCCCACTGCCTTTGTCTCCAGCAGGTCAGCTGCATCAACAGTTATTTTAAAAGCCCCCAAATATTGCTGAGATTGCTTTTTTTTTTACTTCTCTGGCAACTTTTATGAATTTGCTTCAAAATACTGCAGTGCAATAACATGTTTCTTGAAAAGTAGACTGTAGGTGGCAAGGATGCTGCAGGGATTTGGGGGTGGGGAGCGAGGGAAAAGACATCAGTCTGGGGGCTCCACAGCACTCTCTCTAGGAGCACTATCAGTGATTGCGGCTGTGCGGAGCTTCTCTCAGTGAGGGGTCGGCAGGCTTTCTCAACAGAGTTTGAATATGTGCCCCATGAAATTAGGGACTCTGTCGGGCACACCCTTGTGTCCCCAGCACATGCAAGAGTCTAACCTTTGGTAAGTGGCCTGTAAATACAGCGTCCGGCAGAAGTAACGCCTGTTTGAGAATGGTTGGTAGGGTAATAATATGGGTGTAATAATTCATAGTTTTAATTTGAACATTTCACCTAAATGTCAGATGGTGTGCTTGAGTGTGATGTTATTATGTGACAGAATTACATGCTTATGATTTTGTAGCAAAAGACTTTGGAATAAAAAGGGGCATTGTTTGTGCCGGACCCTGTAAATGCAGATCTAATGAATGTCTCCTTGTACTCAGATCCCTATGCTGACTAGTTACTGTTTTTCTACCAGACTTTCCCACCTTTTATTTTTCTATCTGAAATACATGATTACTTAGGTAATTTAACTATCATGGAAATACAGGAAGGGGGCAAGTGTGTGCCCCCTCACTGGTGTGCTGGTGTCTTGATGAAGGGAAGGAAGCAATGGCTTTGAGGAATTAAATCTTTCTGGTTCTGGGATACACCATTGAGCTTAAGAACTAGGTTTCAGTGGAGGGTATCATTAGAATCTCATCAGATGCTGAACCTATATTACAGTCTGTTCAACAAAGCATATGTGCAATTTGGTATTTATCTGGCCAAATGACTCACAGAAACAATCAGCCCATGGCCTTAACCCACTTGCTTGGAGCTTTTTGATTAAAAACAAGAAAAGCATGTGGACAATGGCTGGGGTGTCCTGAAGTGCCATGGGCCGCCCCGGGAGTACACCGGTGTGCACGTGTGAACCCAGAGCCACGGAGCTGCTGGAAAACCAGAGGTTTGGTCTTCCTGCTGTGGCCTTCTCAACAATTTGGTTTTTCCTCCTCCATTAGCATTGTGGATGTTCAACATCCTAGGCGTTCCAGTAGTCACACAGGGGCTGTGGTAATGTCATAAACCTTCTTACAACAGACAGTCCTCTGTTGGCCTGAGGACTCGGTGCAGGAACTGGGGCCTCATCAGTCTTCAGGCAGCTTGTTCTATTGTTTGCGCAGGTCTAGGTAATAGAGAGCTTACATATATATGAAAGCTGCTTCCCTAATAGTTCTCTTTGTCCTCATTAACCCTGTATTACCATAGGGAAACAATTGCAAATGCTCTTTCATAGGATAGCACTCCAAATATTTGAAGACATGGTATGTCAGTTGGGCCCCACAGGAATCAGATGCTGAGAATGGACAGTGGAGTAAAAGAAATTCTTGTTTTGTTTTTCAGAATAATTTCTGTAATAGACAAAAGGGATGAGGAGGCAAGAGTGGGCAAGGAGAGCCTCGGGTTGCCGGGCTGACTGACGGAGTATGCGAACTCAGTGGGGAAGTCCTAAGAAAAGCCTGTGTGTCGAAGGAGCCCCACAGTGGGCAGAGATGTCTGGTCCCTACTACCCCAGCCACACTCGGCTGCTGGCTGGGACCTCTCAGAAACAGCACGGTCCCCAGTAGGATTACAGAGCAGATTCTGAGGTTGTTAACAGCTGGAGGCTGTCAGCTAACTACCCTTCTCACAGCTGGCCAGCAAGTTATTTCTTTAAGGGGGATCTGAGAAGTGAATCTCTGTGATTGTCACACATGGTTATAAGTGAGAGGTTAAGAGCACAAACTATGAGGTCACTCAGGCAATGACTTTGGACAGGTCACATAATTTATCTGTGCCTCACATTCACCAGTTTTCACATGGGGACAATGCTAATTTTAAAGGATTGTTTGGAGAGTGACACTGTTTAGTTTATGTATAATTCTCAGCAGAGTGCCTAGCACATAGAATGAATTCAATAGATGCCTATCTGTCCGCCCATCCATCCATCCACCCATTATTAATATCTTCCTAACTTCTACTCTGAAACCCACATGTACACACTTCAAAGGTAAATATTCCTATGTGTTTTAACTTATAACACAATGTGAAGCTCTCTCACCATCTTTTTTCCCCTCACTTATCATCAAAAAGATAAACTACCATTTGGTTTATCTTTTTGAAACTTGTCAATCACTTTCATTGTTCCTCCTGACTCGTGACTGCCCTTTCTTCTGCCTTCCCATACCTTCTCTGACTCACAGGTACACACACGTACTCAGATGTGCACAGACATCCGAATGCCTCACGGTGCCAAGTGTGGCTTTGCCAGTGCAAAGTGGAGGAAGCCATCAGCCCTCTTTGCCTTAGGCCCTATTGTTCTATTGAGGCACTCTGAGGCTGAATAGCAGTATCCTGGTCACTGGCATGGACTCGGCAGGCAACAAAATGTTTGTTTCTTCTGAAAACGGACAATCTCTGCCTATGTTCCTTACATTTTACTTCTTTGCAATTTGGTCTTGGGACCCAAGTGTAGGAGTTCTACATTTACCTCTATTGTATGTTTCCTTGTTAGAGCAAACACGAGTAATGCTGGCAATAACAAGAACACAGGGACAAACGTACCTGGAAAATCGAGGAAATTCCACAGTTGACGCTTGTTGAAATAGGACTGCTGGGTCCAGGAACTAATTCTAGAGCAACTCTAAAATTTGATTTTTGTCCCTTTAATGCCCTGAGTTCTGGATTTAGTTTTTACTGACGAAAGAACCTTATTCCTGCCTGCCCCAAGGTGGGATGGGAGGTTGCACAGCTCTCTGATAGCCAGATGATTCTAGAAGTTTCAAGTATGACTTCAGGGATATAAATTTCAAATTTTGGAAAGCAAAATGAAAAATATTTTGAACCAATAAACTGAGGGCCCAAATGGAAACATTCTAATTTTAAAAATTGCTTTTATAAATACATTTGCTTGCAAACATAAAAACATATAACTTGATTTATCTCAAAACCGATCTTTATGATCTGATATCTAAAAACTTAGCAGAAATGAGAAAATTATAGGGAGGGCTTTTCCCCTGATTTTAGAATCAAACCAAACGTTCTCTCCAGACCCCAGACCCCCCAAAACTGAGTAGTTTGGAGGACCTCAGCACTCAAACTGTGGCCCAGGGACTAGTACAATCAGCTTCCCTGAGAGCTTGTTAAAGATGCAGTATCTCAGGTCCTGCATTTTAACAAGATTCTCAGATAATCTGAATACACCTTAAAGTCTGAGAAGCACTGATCTAGTAGTACATGTTGCATGTAATTCGAATTGTCTTCAGAGAAATGTTTGCACAAGTCAGCTCCTCAGCGTGAGACGCACGTGTTCCTTGGTGAAGGCAGACAGGACAAATGTGCTTGCTGAGAGCCCAAGGCAAAGCAGCCGCAACAAGGAGGAAAGTCTCTCTCAAGATATCAGGAAGTGAAATGTCACTGAAAGAAAGGTGGCGCAACTGTGCAAAGAATCTACCGATCGAGCTGGCCGGTGCACATGGAACAGAGGGCCCGTGGTAGAGTCTGAAATGACGAACGGGGAAAAAGTCTTGGCATTTTAAATAGTCTGTAAGAAAATCAGAGACAAGACAATGCCCCTGACCAAATCGAGAACAGTCTTTTCATTCCGTTTGCAAAGCAACTCAAGTAGAAAACAGAAGCTTATTTTATTCTGGTAACAAATGTTTTAACCTGCTGAAAATTTGCTTCCACATACCTTTCAGCATGACAGAAAGGGCTGTAACCTGGCAGGTGAGGGCTCAGGTTCTGAAATCAGACTCTCTGGGGTTTTATCCCCACGCCCAAACATACTTGCCGTTTTATGTGTCCCAGGCTCGGTATCTCCTGCGTCAATAGGACTCATAACAGTAGTAACCCCTTAGAGAGTCGGGCAGGGAACGCAGCAGTGCCAAGGTAGTGTTTGGGCACAGAGAAAATACTCGATACGTGTAGAAATACAAAAGTGTGTTCTTTTCATTGTTTTCTTATTCATTTTATTTTATTGTGGTAAGAATACTTGACATGGTATCTACCCTCTTAAACTTTCAGGTGTGCCATGCGGCAGGTACACTGTAGGCACAATGTTGGACAGTGGATCTATAGACTTATTTATCTTTCTTAAGAAGCAACTTTGGCTTAGTTTGTCACTGAAGCTCCTGACGTGGATTAAAATATCACTTAGGTTTCCCTTGAACATATATTCTTTGAGTTGAAACATCCTGTGGTCAAAAATCTGTTCCTCTGATCACCTGCACTCTATTTTTACCCACTTTCAACAAAGATGTTGATCCGCTTTTTTAAAGACAGTACCAGTGGAGGTTTGTATCAGTTACATATGTACTGATGTTTTACAAAGGGGGTGTTTTGCCATCATTTCCCTCACCACGGAATTGCTTACAACAGCCTGTTGTTTGCCGGACAGTGGTTTCAGGACCCACATCTGTGGAAAAGGTGTTTTTCAGAGGTACTAGAATGTGTATGTCAAGTTTTATTCAAGTTCAACTCAAATACAGTGGGTCTCAGACAAACCTAAAATGTGGCTATCTAAAATTCGGTTTTCTATGTATTAGGATGGTGACTTGCGAGAAGACTGCTAGATGGCAGCATTACTTACAAAAACAGCTTGCATAAAGGGAAAATCCTGTCCTCAGGTAAAGGTCCCGCGTGCTGACGGGAGAGCTGAGTTGCATATTATTTCAACATTGAAATCGTTTATCTGATTTGGTTTATTGCTTTTTAAAAAAATAATGTGAGGTTTGAGATTTTTTTGATTAGGCTGAAATGTTAATCAAGAAGGGGAGAAAAACCCCTAAAAATCTGAAGTAATCCAACAAATTCTGGTCCCGCTCCAACTTCTTGGCCCTGAGGTTGCAAAATCAACTTGTGTATCGGTTCTCTGGCATGCAATCGTGCTGGGCCTCGGCAGCAGCCGAGTGAGGACCTTCTGTGATTACAATGCTCTCTGAGAACAGTAAGGCCACCACACACCGATGTCAAGGTGCTGGACGAGTTTTCCTGCCTTTCAAAGCACACACCGTGAGAGTTCACAAAACAGTCCCCTCGTTTCTCCTGTTCAGATTCTATCATGTACGATTAGCTCGTCGCTTCCTTTATTCACCTAGCATGTCTGTGTGTTACGACCATGTATGGCGTCCTGGGTGTTATAAAGGAAAGTCAACGGTTTCACTTTCCAGCAAGAGCAACTCTATTTAATCGTGAAAGCGTGGGGTATATTACCCTGTTCTTTTAATATCTGCTGATCCTTGGGCCTCAGGTGCTCCCGGGCAATCCTCTTGGCCTCATGTTCCTTTGCCGGTGCCTCCTCTTTCTCTCACCTGACATTAAGCTTCTCGTCTCTCTGTGCACTCTCCTTAGGCAAGCACATCTCTTCCCTGCTTTAAATTTAGATGTAAGTCCACTCGTGTTGGTATCTATCCAACAGCCTACTGGGCATTTCTTCACAGAGAACTCTTAGGTCCCTCCCACCAATTAAATGTACAACTGAACTTAGTTTCTCCAAAATCTGATCTTCCTCAAGTATTCCTGGTCATAGCAAAGGGCATCATCATTCACTGAGTTGTTCAGAAACTAGTAAATCATCTTTAATTCTTTCATATCCCTTAATCCCCACATTTATTTGATCTCTAGGAATTGCTACTTGTATCTGTTGAAGTGTCTTGGCCTTGTCTACTTTTCTCCACTTTCATTGCCAATTCATATTCCAAGCCACCACTGTCTTTTTACTGAGGAGTAATTGACATACAATATTATAATAGTCTCAGGTGAAGAACATAGTGATTTGACACTTGAATGCCTGGGAAATGATGGCCCCAATGAGTCTAGTTGCCATGTGTCACCTTATAAGGTTAATACAATATTACTGAGCATATACCCCATGCGGTGCCTTACATACCGTGACTTATTTTTTACAACTGGAAGTTTGTATTTCTTAATCCCCTTTACCCATTTTAATAATCCCCCGAAACCCCATGTCCTCTGGCAACCATCAGTCCTTTCTCTGAATCTCTGAGTCCGGGCTTTGTTTTTTAGATTCCACATATAAGTGAAACCATGTAGTATTTATCTTTCTATGTCTGCCTTCTTTCCCT
The DNA here is from genome assembly GCA_004027735.1 of Carollia perspicillata. Lineage (NCBI taxonomy): Eukaryota > Metazoa > Chordata > Mammalia > Chiroptera > Phyllostomidae > Carollia > Carollia perspicillata. Next base: position 115,808 of record PVKM010000024.1, read on the forward strand.
TAGCATAGTTTGTCTCTATTCCTTTATTCTCCTTTCTTCCCTTGAGGTTTGATGACTTTCTTTAGTGTTATTTAGATTCCCTTCTTATTTCTTCTGTGTATTCACTGTAAGTTTTGTGTTGTGGTTACTTTGTAGTTTATATACATCATCTTATGTTTATAACAGTCTATTTTAAGTTGATCACAACTTAAATTGGAACACATTTCAAAATTTTACATTTTTACTTCCTCCTCCATGTTTCATGAAACATGTTTCATGTTTTTGAGGTCAGTTTTTACATCTTTTTATTTTATGTGTTCTTTAATTATTGTACTTTTAGTTAATTGTACTGCTTTTGTCTTTTAACCTTCCTACTAGTGTATGAGTGATTTTAACTTTATTTTTAGTGCCCTTTGCTTTCAGCTAAAAGAAGTCCCTTTAATATTTTTTGTAAGGCTGATTTAGTAGTGATTCTTTAAATATTTGCTTGTCTGGAAAACTCTTTTCTCTCTCAAATCTGAAGAATAACCTTGCCAGGTAGCATATTCGTGGTTGGAAGTTTTTTTTTTTTAACCCTTTGAATATTTCATGCCATTTGCTTCTGACCTGCAAAATTTCTGCTAAGAATTCTGCTATTAACCTTATGGATTTTCCCTTGTAAGTAACAATTTGTCTTTCTGTTGCTGCTTTCAAGATTTTCTCTTTATCTTTAACTTTTGACATTCTAATTATAATTTTTGGTGTGTCTCTCTTTGGGTTCATCTTGTTTGTAATTCTCTGAGATTCTTGGACCTGGATGTCTGTTTCCTTTCCTGGGTCAGGGAAGTTTTCAGCCATTATTTCTTCAAATTAGTTTTCTGTTCTTCTCTCTCTCTCTCTCTCTCTCTCTCTCTCTCTCTCTCTCTCTCTCTCTCTCTCCCCCCTCTGGCTGGGACTCCTGGAAAGCAAATGTTATTCCACTTGATGTTATCCTAGAGGTCCTTTAAGTTATCTTCATTATTTTATTTATTTTTTTCTGCTCTGTTTGGTGTTTTATTGCTTTATCTTCTAGTTTTCCAATTCATTCTTCTACTTCACCCAGTCTGCTGTTGAACCCCTATAGTATATTTTTCAGTTTAGTTATTGTATTCTTTAACTTTGTTATTTCTGTTTTGTACTTTCTTAAGTTTCCTGTCTCTTTGTTGAAGTTTTCACTGTGTTGTTCTATGCTTCTCCTGAGTTTTGTGATCATCTTTGTGATTATTACTTTGAACTCTTTATCAAGTAGGTTATTTATCTTTGTATCATTAAGGTATTTTTTCTGGGATTTTGTCTTGTCCTTTCACTTGGAACATGTTGCTCTATTTCCTCATTTCGCTTGACTCTGTGTTTGTGTCTATGTATTAGGAGAAACAGCCACCACTCTCTCACTCTTGAAGGAATTGCCTTGTGTGGGTAATGATCCTTCTTGTTCAGCCTTGCCTTAGCTCCTGGTTGTCTCTTGAAACTTTGTGATTTTCTAAGTAGCCTAATTTATTTTTATATGCCCCCATTGTTGAGGGTGTGCCAAGACTTGTCAGTATTCAAAAGGAAGGAATCTCACGTAATACTTAGTTTCAGGGTGATTGGAAGCCAGAGCATCAGGAAGCCGCTTTTAGAGTATGCAAATGTATACAGTTCTGTAAGGCTGCAATTGTAATACCTGCGGGCCTCCAGACCAGGAGACCTGGAGGTTTCCCCTGGGTGACAGTTGCAAAAAGTGGGGCTACAGATGAGTATATACGTTCTGTTCTGGGTGTGCAAGGATGGTGTCTCTCTATTTGCATTCCCTGGGAGTGCCTCCTTAGCCTATAGATATATGTGAAACAAGAAGCCTGTCCTTCAGACTAAAACTCCAAGCTAAATAACTAGTGCTTTTTTTAAAAAAAAGATTGGGATTGTGTTTCAGTCTGTGGTCTGTGCAGTATGCTGAGGGTGGCCTTCCAAGAACTGTCTTTTGAACTCTCTTTTTAGGTCCTGTGGAGCCCAAAACTGCCAGGCCCCTTGGCCACCAGGGCCAGGTGATTAAGGAGCATCCCCTGTGTGGATTGCACCTGCATGCTGGCTTTAGCAAGGCAGCTGGACAGCACAGTGAGCAGGGCACTCTTGCCTGCCTCAGAAAGGCAAGTGGAAAATGTTGTGACTGCCACGACTGCAGACTTCAGCAACACAGCAGGGAAATGTCTTATTTGTGTGTGCACACTGGATTTAGTTTGGAAGTATGAGAGGTCCTCTCACACTCCCCAGCCCCAGCTAGGAGATGAAGGAGTGTTGCAACTGTCAACATTTGCAGACTTTAGCTGGGGAGCAGACAAATGCCACAACTGTTCATGCTCAGCTGCCCCAGCCAGGAGCAGGGGCCTGCTGGAACCACCCACACTCTCTAGTTTCAGCAAGGTAGTTGAAGAGTGCCGTAAGTGTTTACCCCTGCCTGTCCTAGCAAAGTGGTGGGAGGGTGCCGCACCAGGGCTCATCCACCTGTGTGCCAAGAGGTTAGGTACAGAGTGCAATAATGGAATCCACTATGCCTTCATCTCCAGGGAGCATTTCAACTGTTCCTCATGTTTCCAGGGGCATCTGATAATCGGATGCTTTTAATTGAGCAAAGAAATCTCTTCCACATATAGTCTAGGCACTGTTTTTTTATGTACTTTCAAACTACTGTTTTTTTCATTGGGTCTCAGGGTTAATGAGACTGTATGAGCTCTTTAAGGAGGAAATCTTAGTTTCCTATAGCACTTTGGACCTCTGGAGAGAAGCCTATTTGTTTTTTAAGACATTTTTGGGGGCTCATCTCACTGGTGAAGATCCCTTGGGGTTGGTGGGCACTGACCTCTCACTCCTCTGGAAGAAGTGCTTTTGTGGTGAGACCCCCCTATTGTGTGTTGCCTCACCAGGGGTGGGGTTATGTGTGTGTGTGTGTGTGTGTGTGTGTGTGTGTGTGAGAGAGAGAGAGAGAGAGAGAGAGATAATGTGTCTCTGCAATGTTACCTGTCTGGATGCGATCCTCATGTTTTTTGTTCTGGAGAGCAGTTTATCTAATCTGTAGAGGGGATTGCTCCATATGTAGCTGTAAATTTGGTGTGTCCATGGAAGAAGGTGAGTTCAGGGTCTTCCTGCAGTGCTATTTTGTGCTTGAGGGGTCCATCGATATCTTTGGTTGGAACCATTGCGATAACCCATTATCTGCGCTCTTCCCATCCTTCCTCCAATCCATTTTCCACATTGTAGCCAGTCAGGTTTACAACACAAAGCTGATTATATCACCACTCTGGTTCAAAAACTTCGTATTGTTCTTATGTGGATAAGTGTTTCCATGGATCCTGGGCTCCTCTCCAGTGTTATCTTGCTCTCCATTCCACTTTTTTCTTTAAGATTTTATTTATTTATGTTTAGAGAGAGGGGAAGGGAGGAAAAAAGAGAGGGAGAGAAACATCAATGTGTGGTTACCTCTTGAGCGCCCCCTACTGGGGACCTAGTTGGCACCCAGGCATGTGCCCTGACTGGGAATCCAACCAGAAACCCTTTGATTCACAGGCCAGTGCTCAACCCACTGAGCCACACCAGTCGGGTCTCCATTCCACTTTTCAGGTGGGTCTGAGGCCCCTTTGCAATCACTGCACTCTCTTTAAGGGTCTGAATTTCACAGGTTGAACATTTCCTGCAAGGATTCCAATTTTGTATTCCAGATGAATACTTTCTTCTTCACTGGCAGTGCTTGGGTATTTTAAATGTTTTTTTCCTCTAGCTCTACATGTATGGCTTCATTTCTATTTATTCTGGATAACAGGGTGCTATAGCTATACATGGAGTATGGATGTATTTGAAGTTCAGAGTTGAGCAACGCCCCATCTTCCTCCTGAATAAAATGTGTTTACTGTGGAGTCTCAATTTGTTGGCGTATCGTGAAAAATTTCCCCAATAACCCCGACTCTACTATACTGATGCTCCCCTTCCTGCTGCGTAAAGCATCTTCTTCAGATTCCATGATATCATTTTGCTACTTTTTGTTACTTGAATGATTTTACCTCTGTTTGGGGGGGGGGGATTTTTTTATAATGCAAAACTCTTTTCCTCTCTTCCAGCCAATGTATTTATAAATGATATTTTTGACTGAAGTGGCTTGGAGTGGGTGTGATGTCATACACCTCCCCTTTCCTCTTCCAGGGTTTGTTGCTGATGGGGAAGAGAAATAGGCTGGGCATTAAATGTCCGTCCTTCATGTCTATCTATCTTGGGCAAGGTAGCAGCCCAGCCCTGCCCATACCTCATCACCAATGTTCTATTAGCATTATGGATGCCAGCTGGGTGGCAAGGCCATCTCCCTCAGGGAGATGCTGAGGAGCCTCCCTACTGCACAGCTCCCTAACGCGGAAAAATTGACTTGGGACCAAGCCCTTCAACATTCCTCAGCCCCTATAATAGGGGCACACTCCACAGCCACTTGTTGCTGGGATCACCTCACCTCACACCAGCCCTTTGCAGGTGGGTAGTGGTGGGACAACTACGCCTGGTTATTTCCTGCAGTGTCCACTAGACTTACAGGAGATTAGAGGGTTGTTGCCATGGCAGATGATGGGAAAGCAGGCTGCCTCCCTGGTACCCCCTCTCTCAGCATCCTGTCTCCCTATTTCCTCCTTCTCAAGGCTCCAACCACACTGAGCACTCTATTATTTTCATGGCTCACTGAAGATCAGAAGACAAAGAGAAGGACGAGCTTCTCTTACACACCTGGAAATCTCCCAAAACTCTCTCATCTTCCCTAGTCTCCCCTTTATATTGATTGGGGTGGCAGGAGAGATGGGAGGGTTCTTTGGGTGCCTTCTATGGGAAGGTGTTTGGCCTTGGTACTGTTGGTGCTCTGGACACAGAATGTGACCACATAGCAGATCCTGAAGGTTGCCCACCTAATATCCATTTTTGCACTTCCATCTTGTGAACATAACCCTATTTAATTTGAATATTCAAACCCTTCCACACAGCTATGTCCTTCAGATGAGTCTATTCTAAGACTCACGTGAGGTTTCGCTAAGACTTTTAGAGGGCAATCTCATCTTGACCCAGTCACAACATTTCCGATTTTCTAAGTTTAGGGTGTAGGGAAGACATTTTTATTTTAAAATCGCAGTAACATAAGAGGCAGCTTCCTCCTAACTTTGGACTTTGTCCCCAGGCTCGATCCTCTCACACACAAGGTGGGTATGGTGATTCTAGGCAGCATATCCAGGACTAACAAGTGCAACACATAGGAAGATTCCTTGTCAAAAGAATGGAGATGGTGTAATTATTTGAGACATTTTTTAATTGTTTGAGACATTTTAGATGGACTTTTGGTTACTTAAAAAAAAATCCTAATTGTTACCAAACACATGAGGGTCCACGCACTCGTACAGCAAAGCCAAACACTGAACACCAAGTTTTTGCACTAAAGAAAGTAAAGAAGTGTATTGGCAGGGACTGGTGAGCTAGCACTTGAACTCTGAACCCCCCAATGGTTTTACTCAAAGGTTTTTAAAAGGCAAAGATTAAGAGTTAGGGGGTAGAGGTCATGGGTGAAGCTGATTGGTTAGTTCTCATGCAAATAGCAGAGGTTTTTCTTAGTCTAATTAGTGCCTGGCATCATCTTGTCTGGTGTCATTGTCACTGTAGTTGAGTGATCTCACCAGGTTGAGGAACCAAGATTCTGCAAGGCCTCTTATGACTGTATGTCAGTGACATTATCTTTCTGCTTTTTCACTGACATTCAAAGTTTATTTAAACATTTAGAGATAGTGTTTAGGATTTTATTTTGTTTTATTTTTTCGGTGATAGCTGACATTCCATATTCTGTTAGTTTCAAGTGGACAGCACAGTGGTTAGACATTTCTATAGCTAACAGAGAAGTAATCCCCCTGGTAAGTCTAGCTCCCCCTACAGCACACACAGGTATTACAATGTCCTGGACTGTAGTTCCCGTGCTGTGCTTTACATCTCTGTAACTGCCAATTTGTACTTCCTAACCCTTTCACCTTCTTCACCTCGTCTCCCAATGTCCTTCTGCCTGGCAACCATCAGTTTGTTCTCTGTGTCAATTTTAGTTTAGTTTTGTTGGGGTAGGGGTGTTTATTTTGTTCTTTAGATTCCACAGAAAGCAAAAGGCAGAAACTGAACATCTTGTGATCACTGTTATTGTTTAAGTTATCACTGTTTTGTGCTTCACTAGCTGTATTTTTTTTAATATTTCAAGCAAACTGTACTTCTAAACACTTTTTCTGGAGCTTGAGTTCAGGCCTCTGGGATGTAACCAACACACTTTCTTAATCTTGGACTACAAGCTAGGTGACCACCAAAGCAACTGAAACCTTGAGCTAGAGCCTCAGGCTCTCCAGATTCTATGCTGTAACACCTAAACGTGTTTATGTTAGCTACCGATTTCATAATGGGCACATGTTCTTAGTGCTTTTGCTTGTCAGCTTTAGCTCTTAACACACACCAGAAAAAATACCACTGTACTTCCTACTATCATGTTATGCTACCTACTATCTGCCTCAATGATATACAGAGGGATTTTGCTTTGTTTGCAAGATATAGGCCACAATATTTTGAGTATGGAAGGTTAATAAAAAAAAAAAAAGTAGCATGGGAGTAGTCAATTCTCCATTCCCACCCAAGTTGAAAGACTATTTGGGACCATTAAGAGAGGGCTGGAATGTCAAGTTGAGGAGCCTGTGTGATAACATCTCTAGAGAGAAGCATACTTTTTGGGAGGCTGAGGGCATCATCTTAGGAAGTAGGACAGAGAACTGGGGAGAAGGCCATTTACTTTAACTGCTCTGCAAACAATAGTAAAACTCCAAGACAGGGAAGGCCCAGGATAACAAAGCAGCAACCTCACCAAAGGTCCTCACAGGACAGCAGTGATGCATGTTGACAGGGAGGCTTGAGCAAAAATCACTAATAGTCTTGCTCTTCATTCCCCAAATACCAGTAAGATGCCCTTTGGGGATGAGGGACAAAAGCCCTATAAACAAGCAGCTCAAAGTTGTAGAAGTGCAATATCAATACTATCTACATGGCTTCGGTTATATACAAAGGCTGTGATTTCACACTTGTATGCTGCACTCTTCTGTGGATCATTAACATCAATCTCTCTCCACGATGCAACTCTATTTAGGGTCCATGAGTGAATGAGAACACTGTCACTGCTCCGGTGTTGCCTTGAAATGAGCAAACGTTTGCGTGTCTGCTATCAGCCAAGCAGTCTGCCAGATTCACGGAAAAGATGTGCTCCATACCCTGGGACAGTCAGCCAAAAATTTAGCACATTTACTTGCATACACTCAAGTTTCTAAGCACAACTCATCCTGGCCCAGAGTTGAAAAGCACAAACTAGGATTGCTTTTACTTAGCGTGTCTCAGGGTTGTCGGAATGTTCTAACACAGCATGCTTTCTCCATTATAATCGATAAGGGGTTTCAGTAGGGATCTCAAGAGCAGCAGCTGCTCAGACTAAATTAAGTGAACAGAAGTTAGGGAATCATGCCACAGACCTTCTTTCTCTCTCAGTGATATGCAAAAAAGGCTTTGTTTTGTTGGCAGAAAACAAACAAAAAATGTGCTGGAAAATGTTTTAAAGTCAGCTTTCTGGAAAATAATAAGCTCTGGCTTGCAGCATTGCATGCTGTAAATACTCCCACTGTGAATGTTTCCAAACTACCAAAGTGAGGTCCCTGAGTGTGGGGCTGCGGATGGGTGATCACCACTGGCACGCATACCACAGGACCTGCCCGGCTGCCTGTCAGCACAGCCACTGCCCTGTCCCCAGGGTTTGTGACATGAAGTGTTTACTCTATGCCTTGATGTCCATCTTAGCAGAGGCCTGATTGGGCTGTGCTGTTTTCCATTAAGTGGATTGCCACAAGGCAGTTTTGGAGCTATGCTGCCCAGCACTCTAATGATAGAGCTGACAAAATGGGTGATTTTAATTCAAGTACCAGTAGAATCCCTGACCAGCCCACTGTGTCCACAGGCTTACAGTTGTCCCTGTTTGTGGAGGAGACAAATAGGCCCCGATGATCTCGTCCTCCAGAGCAGTGGTGCTGTGAGGGCCTTCGCCCTGGGCTCAGGGCACAGGAAATGGCTCTGGAGACCCAGTTTCCGGGCTGAGGGAGGCCCTAGTTCCTCTCTGTAACTCACTCGGGTAGACACTTCAAATACTTAACCATACCTCATCCTTCCGGCTCCAAATGCACCGCAGCAAGTATTGCCAGGAGGCAGATGTCCCTTCTTAAGGAAAAGCAGCCTTGTCTGCTAGGATATGTCTTTCTGTATGAATTCCACGTCACCCAAGAGCAATGCTGACCTTCGGCTAGTGCTCAGAGATGGGTACAGCCCTTCTTTATCCTCTCGCCCAACCCCATCTCTGGGGTCAGTCCCTGACAACTGGTGGAGAGACCCCTGTCCTCTCACTTCTGAGCAGCTGTTTGTCCCCCTGCCCCCCGTAGGGTAGCCCTGGTCTTTCCCTCCCCTGTACTGGTTGAAGACAGGTTTTTGCCCCGCTGGCAATGCCTCTGTGGCCTGTGTTCCTTTGCACAGCACCCCTTTGTCTTTAAGCTCTCCAAAGTTTTCACTGGAATCAGGAGGCCTAGATCTGAAAGCTCATTGTTCTTGAACTGACTACTTAACTCTGAGCTCCAAGTTTTCTTATCTATGAAAAGGGAATAAAACTTGTCTACACGGGGATGATAAAAGACATGAATGTATGTAAACATGCTTCATAAAATATAAAGATATCTTGAAATTTAAGGTGTTGTACTACCTCTCCGTTGCTCATGTATGCATTTCCACTAATGTAATTCCTGAGGTCAAATTCCTCTCTAAACCACGTGAGCTTACCAGCTTTGTTTTTGATGGCAAGGTCTCAAGGGACTGTCCGCTCACTTATCGTGACAGCATCGGGGACAAACCCCCGACTCTGGTATGACTCCCAGCAGAGGGCACATACGGGAGACGATGTGAGGCAATCGTTAGTGCTCTTTCTTACTGTAAATTGAAAGTGATCCTTTCTGCTCTTCCCAGCCTACTTGGCTCTTAAAATGTTTAATCTGCGTGAACAAACAGTTTTGTTTATCATCAGGTGATTCGAAACAGCGCACAATCAGGGAAATGGAGCAGCTTTCTGTTTCTAAAACTCCCTTCTGCTCAAGGATTTTTTACCTGTGGGTCTGGAAGAGTAGACACCTGAGACCACCGAAATCCAAGGGAACGATGAAAAGACAGCCTAAACAGTAGTGCAGAGAGAGAGAGAGAAGAAATATGTAAGTTAAAACCACAACCCTGCCCACTTGTATATAAATTATTAACCTCTCCAGATCGCTCCATCTTTGAAGTGGAGCTAATCACACTCTAATGCACAGTCAGCTGCCCAGCATTCAAACTGCCTTGCTTTAAAGAAATCTATTGTCGAGTCTCAGGAAACAGGAAGGTCTCACTTCCACTAAGGAATCTGAAAAGGCCTCTGGCAGTCAGAGCGTAAGACCCACAATGGCAACCTTAGTGTTCTCACCAAAACACTAAACCTTGCATGATGCACACCCAAGTCTGTGTTTTACCTGGACTGACCCTGTGGCATGGCCGGGGTGCTGCTCCTGCTGCCCGGCTCTCCATGGCTTCCCCCTGGGTTTTCAGCCTCCCTTTGGATTTCCAACGTACTGTCCAATGTCCTTCCAGTGACTTCTGTTTAGGTAGCCAGAACTGTTTTTGTTGCTGTTGACCATTCGCTTGTGTGTCACTGACTACCCGGAACCCTGTGTAGAGAGATGCTATACCCTTTTTATAGAGAAGAAAATTTGGAGCTCAGCATTTAAGTTATCAGTTAGAGATGTTCTGATTCCAAAGTCCCTCGTTCAGCAGTTACTTGCGGCACACTGACTCTGTGCCAGGTATTCGTGAGCCTGAGGGGCACCGTGGTCAACAACACATACGGGGAGCCAGGGCAGGGCTGTGCCGATGCAGCCTGGACCCGGAGGCCATCGGGACCATTTGGTGCACTTCCACACAGGTGGGTTCCAAAGTCCAGCTGACTGGACCTGAATTTCTGGGCTCAGACTGGGAAGGCTGCCTGGTCAATGGGCCCCAGGGGTTCTGGGGACCTACTGCACAGTGTCGTGATCCCACTCAACAGTACCGGATGACAGCCTCAAAAGTTGCTCAGAGACTAGATCCTGAGGGTTGTCATCACAAAAAAAGGAAATGATAATTACAAAATGTGATGGAATGTTAGTTAAAGCTGTGGTGGTAATCATTTTGTAATATATAAGTGTATCAAGTCAACACACTGTGCACTTTAAACTTATATAATGCTGTATGCCAATCATATCGCAGTTTTTTAAAGCTCCATAGGTGGTCCTGATTCTTTTTAAAGTTTGAGAACCATTCTTAGTATGGTGACACCAGCCACAAATAATATGCTATACGTAGTCCTTAGCATGAGACAGGTAGCATTTCTTACAGATAAACTTAACATGGCATAAAAAATTTTAACATGCCATTTCTAGTCACAAAGTAAAAATGCTGGCCGTGTACTGGGGCTTGGAGAATGGAAATGCCTACATGCTAACCCCCTGAACGTACAGTGCTATTATATTAATCTCACCTGAGAGAATCAGTGTGTGGCACCTCTACAGGAGGGGGGATAATTCGTAGACCACTGTCATGCCCATAGAACTTCTCTTGGCTGTTTGGTTTTAAACCCAAGAGCAGAAAAGGAAGGAATTGCAATGTGCCTTGTGTCCATGGAAAATGCAGGCTTTAGGCTTTTTAGGGTTAAGTTTATGATTAACATTTTGGTACCGTGTTTTGCTTTATTAAGTTATTGTGCCATCTGCAATTTTATTTAAATGATTTACATTTTTTTAAAAAAGGAATACTACTTGCATTGGCTGAAATTAGTGAAAAGTTCAAACTTCCCATAAATTGCCTCTGTGAATCCCCCACAGCCATCAGCTCCTTTGAAGTAGGACGGTAACTTGAATAAGCACTTTTGACCTTGGCCCACACATGGCTTTGCTGGAAGAGAAAGACTCCACTTACCTTTGACTGTTTCTCCTCCCTGTGGAAATTGCTTTCTAAAGGCAAAGAAGAGACATTCTCTAAAAGGACATTTCTGGCATATGTGGTAAGTGGTTAGCAACTTATTTATAAGTTTGGAAAGTTATTCTCTTCTCAATTAAAACTATATCTTGCCATCGCCTGGAGCCACTGAATGCAAAGGTCTCTGACTTGGAACTTCCCTGCAAACCCTGAGGGGCTGTAATCACACTTGAATAAAAACCGTCTTCTGTGTACTTTAGTCACTAACAAATTTCACAGAGTTTTCACATGGGCCATGACCTTCGGGTTGGTGGACACGTCAGCATGGGGGACGTACAGGTGGGTGTTTATGGGAATGAGGTGGTGAAGAAGAGCCGAGTTACTCTTCCGATGGAAGCACAGGCCGTGGGTCTGCATGCTGTCTAGTAACGTCAATGAACCTCATCCCAACTTCCTATGTCTAACTGATAAAAAAGAAACATTAGACAGCTTGAGTCCATTGAAAACACAAACATCTTTCAAAGTCTCTCCATGACTAGGAAATCAAGCAGTCTCTCTCAAACATTTGCCAAAGGCCAGCTTTAGGCCCAGCACTTGGTGCTTGACCCTGGGATCAGGAAGCGGAACTTTGATGTGATTTTCAACAATTTCCTCCACCCCATCAGAACAAAACTCTTGGAAGAACTTCTGTAAATTACCAAATGTATGTAGTCTATACTGATCTGTAGCCCTTCCAGGCACATGAGCCTGAAATAGAAACTCAGACTGAAAATAGAAGTGGCTCAGAGAAAATTGCTTCAACCTGAGGGGTAATTTTCACTTCTAGTAGCTGTAAAAGGGAACCTCCTAACCTAATCTCCTGCAGTTTGATTTCCCTTTGTGACTTCATTTAGTGGTTTTAAGGGTCGTGTGCAGTGATTGCTGTGGGGGTGTTCACTTTTGTTCTTGTTTGTCTATGTTTCAGATGAGGGGCGGTGTGCAGAGTCTGTGAGGTTGACCTGGGGAAAAACTGGAGAAAGAGGATCTGTCAGATTAAAAGAATGAAGACAGCGTCAGATCCATGATCAGGCTACAGATAACTCAGAGCTTAAAAGACAGAAGAGCCAGATAGGTGGTTTGGGGGAGAAACTCCACTGGTGATATATACATGTGACAAGGACAAGTAGAAACAATGACAGGTTCTTAAGTAATTCTTCTGGTACGCTCTCTCACTGGCACCACCACTGTTGGTAACATATAGGGCTGGACATCCGTGAGGATGAACTAAGCTGAAGGTACTAGAGGTCCTTTTCTACCAGAACAGTGCTTTGCAGAGGTGGGCAGCAGGTGCCGTACTAGAATCCCTGAGAGTCGGGACCAACCGACTTCCCCACCCACCCGATTATAGTGACCCACTCTTCTGAACTATAGCTTGTCTAATACCTCAGGGGTCGGCCTAGTGGTAAGAAACAGGAGGATAAGGTATATCCCCAAATTCATAGTAACATTTGATTGTTCGCTAGAACTTTTTCTATGAAAATTATAATGATGGAAATAGCGGGAGCCAGCCTCTTGGAAAATCAGTGTAAGAGTCGCATTTAACTGAACAGACATTTTTGCCTTTCCTGGATCTACCAAGAGTAAAAAGAGGATATATACCATGCAAAGGAAGCAAGACAAAAATCCCCTTAGCCACCAATGCTTCCAAAGGCATTGGTGCCCTACACTGTTCCAAAGGCCTTTAAGGAGTGGAGATGAGGCTGAGAATGTGGAGACACACATCTCTTAAAAGCAGCAGAAAAGGATGGAGAGGTGAAGAATGCCAGTCAGAGCTGATCCCAGTCCTAAGTGAGGGCTGCCTCCTCCACCCGAATTCCCCCTGCAACCAGGAGCAGAAGTTGCCCTCGGCTCAGGCTGTGTACACACTGCTGCCCTCCCCTCACAGGACCCTACTCCCTAAGGCACACGTACTGGGCAGTTTCAAGTTCATTGTCCTTGCAATCAGTCGCTTGATGAGGAGTATTTGAGAACTATAAAAGACACCCAAATTTGAATCCTGGCTCTTCCTCTTGTTAGTCTCACGGCCTTGGGTGTGTCACTTGCTTTCTTGGATCCCTGGCTTCTAATCTTTACAATGAGAGTCCCTGGAGGGTTAAATGAGCTAAAAGAGGTGACATATTCAACACATGGCCTGGCACACGAGTGTCTGCCGTTGTGAAGATTCCAGTGGAGCAGATCACTTGCCTCCCTCCTTTGAGCCACTATTCTACCAAGTACCCACCTCGTTATCGCACTCAACCCTAAAGAACACAACCACTTGTTTTTATACATTATCCTCAGCTAGACTGTGAGCTCCTGCGGGGAGAGGTCGAACCTCACAGCTCTGTGGTCCTCACACTGAAACTAGCACTCAGTGAACGCCTGTCGGATCCCCGTGGCTGCTCTGCGGGTTGAAGGCATGTGTGAGAGGATGAAGGGGAGCTGGTGGTAGGGAGAAATGAAACTGGAGGTCTTCATTCATCAAGGGGAACATTCCAACATAGCATCTTCTTCTTGTTTTGACTAGTGTACAAGTAAGACACCAGACTTACTGGATTTCATTCTGAGTATGGGTGACCAACTTGTGAACAAAGGAAGTCTAGGCTATATTTGCTTTGAGAGAGCCAGGCAGGGAAGCCTTGACGAAGTTTCAAGATGAGGCTGCTGAGTGAGGAGTGACTAAGAAGAAGAAGCCCCACGCTGCCAAGGCACAGTGTGGTTTCACGTAGCCGGTCACCTGCTGACGAGGATGGAGCCCTCCGCCGCTCCTGTGTCAGCACCACCTACTTATGCAGCTGGGTCTGCAGTTTGTATATCGGAGCTGTGGTGTCAAGGTAGCCTTTGTTCTTACCCAGCTTTCGATTGCTGTCTAGATCCTTTCCTCCCTGGACTTTAACCCCTGCCCTAAAATTTCCCATATTGCAAAATTATCCCTTAAAGTGCCCTGACCCTCGGCAGGCTTACATGAAGCTAATGTCTCAGTCCTCTATTTACAGATGGAAAAGTGAGGTATTCTACTGAAGCCAGGGAAATAAGGCTGCTCAGCAATCTGCACAAAAGCCACTCTTTCCTCACTGTCAGAAATCCTGTCCTGACCCTGCAGGTTGGTGAGCCAGGGAGTGTAGGTAACTGCCTGCATCTCTGGCCCAAGGCTTTTTCTCTTGCTCTTCCTTGTGGACCAAGGGAAATTTTCTTTTCTTTTTTAAGATTATTTATTTATTTATTTTTAGAGAGAGGGGAAAGGAGGGAGAAAGAGAGGGAGAGAAACATTAATGTATGGTTGCCTCTCAAGCACCCCTGTTAGGGAACTGGCCTAAAACCCAGGCATGCGCCCTAACTGGGAATTGAACCCACAACCCTTTGGCTCTCAGGTCAGCATTCAATCCACTGAGCCACACCAGCCAGGGCTACGTTCTTTTTTAATTTAAATTTTATTTTTTAGTTACAGTCGACATTCAATAGCATAATTGTTTCAGGTTTCCAGCATAGTGATTAGATATTTATATAACTTATGAAGTGATCCCTCCAGTAAGTCTAGCACCCACCTCACACCATGCATACTTATCACAATATCATTGACTGTATTCCTTATACTGTCCTTGACTTCCGCAGGACTATTCTGCAACTGCCAATCTCTACTTCTTAATCCCTTCACCTTTTTCACCCAATCCCCCAAGTCCCCTCTCCTCTGGCAACCTTTACCTGTCTGTTCTCTGTATCTATGTGTCTGTTTCTGTTTTGTTTGTTCATTTATCTTTGTTCTTTAGATTCTACATGTAAGTGAAATCATATGGTATTTGTCTTTCTCTGACTGACCCGACACAGGAATTTTAAATCACTGATATATATTACCTGTTTGTTGAATTCTCTTAGTCTCACATGCAGCCGGCCTGCCGTGAGAGACACAGTGAGCCATGCATAAAAGCCGTTATATTCCATGACACCGAATGACCAGAGATATTGCAATCTGAGCAAAGATGAAAAAAGAAGAATCCTGCCAGCATCCTGGTGTTAAGACTAGTCCTCACCCACAGAACTTAATGATCTTGTTCCTTTAAAAAATTGTACAGAATGGTTCCATTTTGTCCCTTTGAGAGAAGAAGCCTGGCCCTGGTGACTCACCCAGGAGGTGGCTGGTGTTGGCCCTGGCCTCAGGTTTAACTGCAGATAAGGTTGTATTTACTGTTGAAGAGATTAGGACACGCGTAAAAGAAGACATTTTTTTCATGCAACTATGCAATCATAATCCTACATAGCCTGAATGAATTTGCAGAATTCACTTTGTGAACAGCACAAGTACATTGTATTAAGTTTATGTGTTTATCGGTATTAATTTATTTATTAAATGTAAACACAAAATACAATCTATTCTGGTAACCATGTTTTAATAGTTTCTCTCTAAGTATATGGACTCAACCTCCAGGAAGTGCTGGGTGTGTAGCACGTGCGTCCTCAGGAGAACCACCAGGTGCGGGTTTCATCTCTATGACAGTCATGCCTTGTGGAGGTGCAAAGGTTGTCGGTCAGCTACTTGGGGGCTTATTAGAGCTTCTTAACTGTTCTGAAGACTCCCAAACATACCTGGCCAGTTAGCTTCCCCCACACATCAAGGTCTAAGAAAATATGCTTCAAGTGAGTATGGTTACCTAATGATTAGTAATCATTAGTCATGCATGAGGCACAGCTTCTCTTTCCCTAACCCCAGGCATTTGGGAAGGAGAGGGAGTGCCCGTAGTTCCCTAGGTGGGCTCACTGAAATCCTAAACAACAACAACAACAACAAAAACCTAACAAGACAAAGCAACCAGCCTAGCCTTTGAACAATGCCTTTCAGACAGACAGCTATCTGCAGTGCCTTCATTACTGCCACCAGGTGCTTTGTCGTAATGGCCCAAAAAGGGGCCTCAATGGGGCTGAGCACCTAGTGTGTTCCCCACGGTTCAGAGAGCCCAGGCCATGCTGCATCGTGTTTGTATGCTGTTTAATCTGGTGAAGTGACAACAAAGCCTTTTGGATCCTTATTATAACTGCATCGAGGATCCAGGAAAAGGACAATTCAGCACCACCAGGTGCACAAGAAGTGCTGTATAAAACAGTCCTCGTGGAAGTGCGAAAATAAATAAAGGGAAAGGAGTAGTGCATTCTGAAAAGGCTGAGGCGTATCCAGGAAAATTATTTCTCCATCCCTCCTCTCCTTTCTTTTTGCTCTGAGGCAACAGCTTGAATGAGTTTTGTCAAAGTACGGGGGTGGCGGGAACAAGGGCGCAAGGAGAAGGGTGTGCTGGCAGATGATGGATGAAAGGGCGTTTCGGAGGGATTCAGTGTCCCTCCCGAGCTGCGCTGATTACTGTGCAATTCCTGGGGGGCTGAGGTTTTGGCCTAAACCTAGCCAGGTGTTCTACATAGAGCAAAAGTAAACCATGAGAGCAGCTTTTGTTCTAGTTCAAGGCCTA
This sequence comes from Carollia perspicillata, assembly GCA_004027735.1. NCBI lineage: Eukaryota > Metazoa > Chordata > Mammalia > Chiroptera > Phyllostomidae > Carollia > Carollia perspicillata. The sequence goes on from PVKM010000024.1 coordinate 132,346, forward strand.
AACTAGAAGCTCTTCTAATGACCTCCTCAATCTAACTTGGGTTCTTCCTTGGTTTTCTGACCTGAGGGAGAGGTGAGGAGGGAGCCTGTCATAGTCCGATAACTAAGTTTACCTGGAAAAAAAGTATTTTAAGTCTTTGTTTTCTTTTAACCTCAAAAGCTTCAACCCTCTCAACACCTCTAACAGTATCCTTAGTCATGACCTAGATACGAGTATTTCCTTCCTCAGTTTGGAGGCAATAGGGAGGAAGTCTTGAGATTTTTCTGATGGTTGGATGGTATCCCCAAAATTCACATGCCTTCAGTTGCTTTTGCTATCTAAATCTCTGTGGATTCTGGCAGCCATTAACTCTCACCCACCCTATATATTAATAGCCTCTCTCTCTTTCTCTGGCTCTTGAGCCAATTCTCCACAAAATGCAGCAGAAGCATTTTTAAAATAACATATTGGGGTGTAAATGCCCTCTCCCTTGGTTATAACTTTCAATGCCTTTCTGTGCTTTTAGGATAAATAACAAAATTCTGATCATGAACTAGAAGACCCTGGCTAAACTATCTAGCCTCATCTTATAATCTCTCTCTCTCTCTCACTCTCTCTCTCTCCCTGTCTCTCTCTCTCTCCCTCCTTTCCTTTCTTTTTCTCCCTCTCTTTCTCTCCCTTCCTATGAGATGAGACACAAAGGATAAGTACAAGTTAACTGGGCAAACATAACTTCCCCATGAATGTCTTCCCTGATCGCAGCACCTATCTTATCTAGGTCACCTTCCTTCATCATATGTGATCTCTTTCTTTTGGAGTTGTTCCCAGTTGTACATTATACATGCATGCAATACTCCGCAAGACTGGAAACTCCTTGAGGACAGAGGCATGTTGCCCACGGGGCCTCGCTCAGTCAGTTATGTTGAGTGAGTGGGTCTCACTGACAGCTCCCAGTACATGCAGGGAGGGGAGCCGTCCTTGAGAGACAAGGCAAGGTCAGAAGAGTTCTATCTGGGGAAAAAAAGGAAAACCCACTTTCCATGGAGTTTTAAAATTGTCATATTTGGGAAGAAGACAATGATATTTCTTCCTTTTCTATTTTTCTGTACTTTCCTTTGAGGAAAATGAGAATTGAGAAAAGGCATTAGATCTGATGATGTACTGTTCTTTTCTAGTGACCTTTAATAGGAGAGTTTCAGTAGAGTAATAAAAGACAAAACCACAAGCAGTTGAAGGAGTAGGAGGTAAAGAAATGGCAGTGAATATTGATTATTCCTGACTAGTTTGTATGTAAAAAATGTAGAGGAAAGATAAAACAGCTGACTTGAGAAAGTAGTAAAATCAGCAGAAGATTGTTTAGTTACATGATTTTTGTTATTATTATAGAGACCAGAGACGTTCTGCAGGCTGAAGTGGAAGAAGGCAGTGAAAAGAGAGGTGGAGGTTTGTTGTGGTTTTGTCCTGAGATAGAAGGAAAGAGAGAAGGTACATGGACTCAATATATACTCGATAAATAATAATATAATAAACAATCAAGTCAGCGTGACAAGATGCCAGGGAGAACTGAAATCTCCGAGCAAGGGGTCTCAAGCACTACAAGCTATTCCATGCAGGAATATGGGGCCATTGATCCTGGAGATCATGTTGTACAGAAACTGGATTTTATGTGAGTTTCCTCTATTTTTAAAATTCCACAACCGATTTAAACAAAGTTTAAAGAAAAATAGTCAGTATTCTCCCAACTGGGAACCTCTACTTTAGCATCTGTGTCTGCAGACCAGCACTGCTGATATGGTATTTAACAGCTTGTTGAGATATAATTCACAAATTCACCCATTTCAGTGGATTTTAATTCAATTCAATTGTTTTTTAGTCAATTCACAAATATGTACAACCATTATCACAGACAATTCTAAAACATTTTTATCAACTCAAAAAGATTTTGGGTTTGTTAGCTATCCCTCCTCTATCCACCCCACCACCCACTACCCAACCCTAGCAACCACTCATCTATTTTCTATAGATTTGCCTACTCTGGACATTTCATTTAAGTGAAATCATATGTTATGTGGTCTCTTGTGACTGGTTCTTCCACTTAGGGGCTGGTATTTTTAAAGTGAAGAAATGGAAAGATGGATTTGAAGGCCCTTAATCTCAGTGAAAGGAAAAGCCAGGTTGTCCCAACACTGAGGTGGGTAGAGAGAGACAAGCATGTCAAGCTTTGAAAACCATCCTTCAAAAATGAGAGAAAGGCAAAGCCAGAACTGAGTCCTGAAGGCATGCGGCAACCGCATGTATAGGACACGTCAAGGATTGATCTGTGCATAAACCCCCATTTTAATCGTCACTCTGCACCAGTGCTGAGAGGCCACTGGTGTGTACAAATTTGGCTGCATCAGTGGTTTACACAGCTGAGGTCCAATCTCATGATCTGTGTCTATGCTGTGTGTGCCACTGAAAATTGTAAATATCACCCGGTTGGAAGAGCTGTTTTTCAGGAAGTTATCCTTGAGTAAGTCCTTGGCTCTAGTCACCAGCATTGTTCAGAGCAGGCAAAAAAGGAGAATGATCTAAGGATCCTGCTGCCTGGCCCCAGCATGTTGGGGGTTATCTTCCTGTAATAAAGACTATCATCCAAAAACATTCCCTGCAAAGAAGTAGAGCATTTTCAGTTACTGAGTCTATAATTCCTCAAGGGGCTGGAGGTCTAATTTCAGGGGCTTGGCACTCATCAGAATTAAAAAATAAAAAGTCTTCTATAACAGCATACCAGAGGCCACAACTCTGGAATTTTTAGTAAAACCATGACAGCAAAGGAGCATCTTTAACATTGGGGTCTGTGTTGGACACAGAACTAAGGAGGATTGCTAGACTGATGAGAAAACAACTGTTGGAATATAATGAGGTCTGATGATGGTCACTTCATTACAGTGTTGCAAGTGACCAAGTGACAACCTTCAATAGGCAGAGCCCCACAACCTTGATGGGGTAAACAACAGCAACACCCACCTCATCAGAAAAGTAGTCCCTGCCCTAGCTTTCCAAAATTCCACCCAGAGAGTGTTTTTTAGGAGCTTTCTAAAACAAAGTAGAGTATTCTATTTGGGTAAAACTTTGTCATTTAGGAGAAGATGAGTATGCCTACAATGAGACAGAAATGCATTTTCCTGCTGGTGTCAGTCTGGAGGAAGGTCATCCAGGGCCATGTGATGGGTTTCTTCACAGTCTGGGCACTCCAGACCCTTTTTCCTCACTGCTCTGCTGTCCCCAGAGTGTGGCCTCTGCAGTGGCGGGAGTCTCAGCCTCAACTTCTTCTTTCAGGCAGTAGTGGAAGAAAAGATGATGAAGTTGTTCAAAAACACCTTCCCACTATCCTATATGGAAAGTCCAGAGATTTCCATCTAGTATTTCTGTGTACATTTTATTGGCAAGACATAGTTATCTGGCCAGATTCATCTGCAAGAGGTATTAGGAACTGCACCTTTGTTCTGTATGATCGTGTGGCACTTGGAAGTGTGATTACACTGGAAAAACTAGAGAATGGGAGTGTTAATCCTTAGTCTTTGTGGCACTGAACACTAGTTACTTCTCAACATCCAGATTAAAAATGTGAAGGTGTATTGGATTATTAGCCATTTATTAGTGATCAGAAACTTGAAGGAATTGAATATTTAACAAATCTTGCTTCCCAGGGAGAAAGGGAAGGAGGCAAGGGATGATCATAAAACAGTCATACAAGGCATCTAGCCTGGTTTCCTGGGGTTTTATTGGAGAACAGTGATGCCCAGGAAGGCTAAGTTACTTTTCAAAGGTCACAGAGCCTGCCACAGCTAGATCCCAAGACTGATTCCCAGCCAGGGTCTTCTTGTGCCTCATGGATTCCAAGGTCCTACAGATGAGGAGCCTGAGCACCTATGAGATGGCTCCTACTCTAGGTGGCAAATTCAGGTAGAATGGCTTGGAGACAAAGAGAGAGATAGAGGGAAAGAGAGAATCTCCTGTTTATGTCTATTGTGTCCCTTGCCAGTGCTGGTCATCTAAGTCAAGTCCCCGAAGTCTATAGATCCTGACACTCTTCTGCCTCTGGACAACTTCCCAGCAGATTACTGTATTTTTCAAACTATAAGATGTACTTTCTCTCCCCCCAAATTTGGGAGGAATAATGGTTGTTAATGCTGCTGTTGAGTTCTGTTTACATTTACACTGGTGAAATATTATGTTATTTATGTTATTAAATATTTTACCACATTTTTTGCTTCAAAATTTGTTTTCCCATTTTCCTCTTCCAAAACCTAGGTGCATCTTACAGTCCAAAAAATATGGTATCTCGCCTCTGCTTGAAATTCTGTCGTGATGGGGGAGCTGCTTTGAGACAGCCAACTCTAACTTATGCTGCTTTAGTTGTTACACAGTTCCTGATATGAGGAGAAAATAGCTTCCTTCCATTTTGTGAAAAGCTTCCAAATGAATTATAAACCCTGCCAAGGAGTATTTGTCAGAACAGCAGTTACTATTCTTAACTTAATATCAAGATTTGGGACTGTGAATGGAAATTGCGATGATGGAGTGACTTACGTCGAAGGAAGGTGCCAGGGAGAATGGAGCTCTCCCTGGCATGCCAGTGGAGCTGGAAGGTCACAAACACATCGATCGCCTTATGCTTGTCCCACTTATCAACTTTAGAACCGGTTGTGAGATCATATCCTGCACTTTGCTTAGTCTTCACCATGACAACCGGACCACTTGTACCCTTCATCTTGAAGGGAACCAATCTAGTTCACCAGCCAGTGACTTTCATTTGCATAGAAGACCTAAAGGAGGTTTGAACTTAGACTTTTGTGCTTGCCCTAGAAGGACCTGTTGGAACTTGCTTACCATGGAGTCTCACCACCCACACCTGACCAACCCTTTTTGAACTAGTCTTCACACCACGTTGAACAGCCGATAGGAAGTTTCTTTTGTTACAAACTTTGTAGGTTTTGCTTCTGTAATCCCCATCTTTCTTTGTTCTCTCCAAAGCAGTGTGAGTTGCTACCTAAATCGCTGTCTCCTGGATTCAAATCCTTTAAGACCCCTAAGAAACTTTTAACTCACTTTACAGTCTCAAATCTTTATTGGTTGACAGGACATATCCTGGAATCATGAAATTTCCTTTAATAATGTAATTTGTAACATTACTTAAGAGGTACAACTAGTTGAATATATAAAACTGTTCTTATGGTTGTGTTTGTGAGTTCATAGGTGATTGGTCAATAAGTTTTACTCTTTTCTATTTAAGAGGCTAATTTGGGATAAAAGGAGACAAGTAAACAGAGGATGAAGGGATAGAAGACTGATGTATTTTGGTATTTTATATGCTTGTGGGAAAAACAAAATCTACAAATTTTTAAAAACTTTCAAAGGCTTGATTTTCACATTTCACCTTCCATATACTTATATTTATAATTTAAAACAAAGTATGATGGTAAATTTTAATATTTATATTTCACCACAATAATTATTTTAAAAGGGGGTTATTGTCCAGGAAGCAAAAACATAGCCAAAGTTTTAGAGCTACATGCCTTAAATTACACTTGGTCTCTGCTGTAACCCATATATCGATCTAAAGAAGTATTGCCAATTAGTGAGGCAAATCTTGTGCAATGGTTTGGTTGAAACAGGTATATTTTTTTAACCCCCTAAATGGACTGGTAAACAAGAGATGGGGATATGGATTTCTAGCTCTGTCTGTTTTAGAAAATCTTAAATATACATTTTCTAGTAAATAATTATATTATTCCAAATAGCCATATACATTTGACTCTTCACAAACACTGCTTACTGACACATATTTTTATTAGAATTATGTCAAAAAGGAAGATGTGCTTTCATCCTCAAACTTGAGCTGAACTCTACAAAAGCCCATCTGAATCATAAATAACTCTGTGAAATTCAACATCTAGGCCCAGATGTCGAGGAGTACATAGGAAAAGAGGACCCTCCAGGAAAATGTTGAAAAGCCAAGTTCCCTCAAAGGAGGCTTTTCCAGGTTTGTGGGTTGTGTTCATGTTACTTGAACCCATCCATAGCGGTTAGTCCATCTTCTCAGTGTGTGCATACACACCAAGTGATCTGTAATTTCCTTTTTTTAATGTGTTTTTTTCAATCTTCATCTGAGGACATGCCAATTAATCCTAGAAGGAAGGGAGAGAGAGAGAGGGAGAGAAATGTCTGTGTGAGAGAGAAACATCCATGAGTTGTCTTTCCTACACAACCCAACAGGGAACTAATCTTTAACCTAAGCTTGTGCCCTGTCCTGGGATCAAACCTACAACCTTTCAGTTCAGGGGACAATGCTCCAGCCAACTGAGCCACACTGACCAGGGCTGCTCTATAATTTCCTTGAGGTAGAAAATGACAATTGCCATGACAGGTACCGATACATTAACGTAGGTCCTTTCACAGCAGGCTCCATTGTTTTACATATGTTAGTCAATAGTCCAATAATTGTTGGATGTTATAGGAGAACAGAGGAAGGAGCAATTAATTTCAGCTAATGTGTGAAAGGAAGGTCAGAGCCACTTTCGCTGTAAAGGTTCCTGAGATGGCCCTGCGAGGATTTTCGTTTCTTCTGGAAGGAACTTGTGCAAACACTTCATTAAAAGAAACTTTTCTTAAACTCGGAACAATCAGTTAGTGAGCAAGCCTTTGGCATAAAGAAGATTCAAATACGTTTTGCCCAGGGTTCCACAAACACCAAATACCAATATCATCTTTATCAACCCAGTTAAACATGAGTTGCATTGTCGGGCGTAGGTGGAGAGGGACATACGAGCCACCTATAGCTAATTCATTTTCCCTCAATTGTTTTGAGGTGACAGCCAGAGCAATCATTGGTTGTTAAACTTTTCTTTTTTACTTGCAGAACCTCATCTTTCTGCAAACAAACCCTTGCTCCAAATCCCTGGGTTAAAGCAGGTGGAAGTGCCGCTGCTCAGGAGGAAGCGGCAGAAGCCCTTTGAGCGGAGTCGTCGGCGGGTTCACAGGCTCGCGGAACAGCTGAAGACCACTGACAACCTGACACAGCGCGATGAAAATCCATGGAATATGTGCTCGTAAAGTAAAACGAGCCTAGGAAAACCCCACAAGGCTCCCCGAGGTCTGCAATGATTTATTTTCCGCTGCCCCCACCCAACTCCCCGCCGGTCAGGGAATGGGGAACTGCACTGCACTAAGATTGCACCACTGCGTGGCCTGCCTTTCCTCTTTCGCTTCTCTACTGGGGTCCTTTCAACACAGAATTTGCTTCCTCATCCCTCTGCCTTCAGGATTTCACGGCAATGACAGCGGAACTTAAGCAGAGTCAAATAGAAGAGCTATTACACTGGGGAGAGGAGTTATGTGTTGTAATTAAGAATCAGGGCTTTAGAATCCGACTGCCAGGGTTCAAATCCGGGCGCCAGGACTTGCCAGGTGTAGGAGTTCAGACAATTACGGTCGTCAGTCCCAGCCTTCCTCACTGACAGTGTAGGTACAGCAATAGCACGTGCCTCGTAGGGTTGTCCTAAGGACTAAATGAGATCATGACTGTGAGTCCCTTAGCGCAGTGCCAGGCACAGAGTAAATGTTTGGTAAATGCTAGGTATCATTAGGAACATAGTCTCATTGCTCTCCTGATGCATAACAACTAGCTCAAGTGAGGCTCACTTCCTTTGCTTCAATTTTCTTGGCCACCTGAGCATTCCTTGCTGGTTCCAAATCACCCCTGCAGTTTCATGTATGTCCTGTGCATGTTCCTGTGCATATGTAACTTTGAGAGGTGCTGCAAGCATCCAGATGCCACCAATTTCCTCCTGCTCTCTATATAGCGAACTTCTCATGACAGCTCCCAGAAGTCTCTAAAAAATCTAACACTTGTTGGTTCTAGTTTCCCTCCAAAGAAAACTTTGTTTTTCAACCCTTAGCGTCCTTTTGCTTGACTTCTTCCTGTGTCATGAATTTCCACAATTCAACAAATGTTTAATTAGTACACATAGGACTGCCTACATAATTTTCAAGACCAAATGCAAAACAAAAATGTGGGTGACTTTTTCCACAATTATTAAGAATTTCAAGGCAGTGACAGCAGAACTTAAACCAGGCACTTCTGTTCCGTGTTCACGAAGCCGACCCTGAATACAAATCTCAGCAACTATAAAGCCCTTGCTGGTTTATGCCACAGTCCAGATGTGATGTTCATTTTACACAGTGAGATGTCCTTTACTTTTATGCATGAAAGTTTGAGGGATAGAAAACATGTATGCCCCAAAGACACTTGTCTATTCCTCCCACAGAAAACAGTTTGTAAACATAAGACAAGAGATTCTGTCTAAAGCCCCATAATGACAATGGCAGAATCCTGTGGAAGAAAATCACACCATCTCTCTCTCTGCTGTGGAAGGAATTAACTCAATTTTTATTTTCCTTAAACTCACCTATGACACTTCATTTTAATAAAATCCCAGAATCTCATCTCTCAAAAAATATCTCACTATTCTTAAAGGTGTTATGCTCACTATATACAGGGGAGTGCCTCTTTTGGTGTGGTGTGAGGATCCTCTCATAACCTCTCATAGGAACCAGCCTCCCCTTCTGCTGTTTTAATACTGATTCCCCCCAGGAGCAGAGCCTGAGATAAGGATTTAATTATCCATTGTTTATTGGAAGATGCAGAAAAGTAGAGAAGGAAAGGTAGCCAACAAAAGGTGAATTATGAAGCCAGCTATCACAGTAGATTGGAAGTTAACCCTGCAGAAAAACCTTGAGATGTGGTGTGAAACACAGTCCACAGAGTTACACACCTGAGGGCTGAGGGGCCTGGGGTCTCTAGGCCCCAATTCCCATCAGTCACTGATTGAGAACTGCAGAGGGGGCGGGGCTAACTCCAGCCAGAGCACTCTGGGATGGTAAGGTCTCCAGGAAGGCAGAAGTTGGTAGCATCTGCTGTACCTGCAGTAGAAATTCAGAAAGAGGGTCCTCAAAGCAGACAGCTCTGGGTCCCAAGGTCAGTGCTACTGGCTTGAAGCAGAATGATTTTGGGTAAGTTAACATCGGCACCTCAACTTCTCATGTATAAAATAGAAAGGTCACCACTTAACCTACCTGCAGTGTTGTCGGGATGATTACAGCTGTGTGAAGCATCAGGCATAGCCATCTGTATATAGAGGTGCCATTAAATTGCTTTTTAAATCAATATTTCTCAAACCTAAATATTCATAGTGGTCCCTGGACAATCTCATTAGAATGCACGTTCTGATTCAATGTACCTGGGCAGGCCATGGGTTCTGTATTTCTAACAAGCTCCCAGGTGGTGCTGCTGGTCCACAGGCCATATTTTTATGCAGCAAGATTTTAAAACAGTTTAAAATTTCGTTTTAATCACTATACTCCATAAATCATTAAACATTTTCCCTGGATCTGTTGAGTTTAATCATAGCGACAACAAAAAAAAGTTTTACATATCTGAAAGCTGTTATAAAGAACATAACATCCAGCTGTGTTGATCACTACTAATAAAATTAACCGCATGGAGTTCCCAGGGCAGAGTTACACAAGAGAGAAAGCGCAGAATGAAAAATATATAGGGTAGATAAGGATTTTGGTATCATGGGAAACTTAAGGAAAGATAAAAGTTGCATCATTACTAGAGAATGAGGAAAGAGAAGGGAGCCCAAAGGCATATTTCTAAGCAATTCATGACACTAGTACAAAATTGATGTGATGTGCTTTGAGATGTCTCCTATGTACAATTCATTATGTAGGGTAGTGATGTATAAGAATGCATGTGATGTTTGCAATCTGTTGAAGGGAACAGACACATATATGAAGATACTAAGTAAAAATGGAAATAAGTAGTTTTCCTCAGTGGGAAAGCTGTTAGGCATGGGCTATTTTGGTCTAGAATACTAAGGCAAAGTGCAATTAGAAAGGGATTTCATCTGTGTCAGAGGATGGATTAGTCTTGAGTTTAAACATAGTACTAGGAATGTATCAGGAAAGAGTCATACCTTTAATAAAATGATTGTATAAGATGTGCCTTAAAAAGGCATTATTTAGGAGTACATGCTGGTTACAAACAGTAGCCCACAAAGCACTTTCTGACTTTGGCTGAGGGAGGTGGAGGTCAAGAACCAAGTGGCCAGTGGGCCACTTGCTCAGATTAGGGAACCAAGTGGCCTCATCACTCAGATTAGGGAATTTGGAGTTATATCTGGGTTCACAAATACATTTCAACAACAACTTGCTGTGTGACTTGGAAACAGTATTCTCTCTGAATCTCTGTTCTTATCCATGAAATGATGATTTCATGATTTCTAAATAGAATTGAAGCAATAATTAAATAATTCATGAAGGGCAATACATGTATATTCCTTGGCACAGAGCCTGGTCCATATAAATGTTTAATAAATAATAATTATTAACATTGTTGATGTAAGAAGTGTCTAAACCTATTGAGAATTTTTATAATTTTATTTAAGCCAAACCAACTCAATTGCCAGAAAGCAAAATCTCAACAGATTAAGAAAATGCTCCAGAGAATGGCAGTTTTGTAGTTAATTTTAAACATTACAATCAAAAGAAGAGGCATAAGGAAGGTTACATGAAATTCATTGGTGATAGATTAGAGAGGCAGGACAAAGCAAAGTGGGGAAACCTCTGAGACTGGGTGAAGAATAAAATGGAGAGACAGCAAGAGCTCACTCTCTTTCTGCCGCCATCTTGGCTCCGCAATCCCCTCACAAAATGCCTGGTGAAGCTACAGAAACCGTCCCTGCTACAAAGCAGGAGTTGCCACATCCCCAGGCTGAGACAGTGTCTAGAACAGAATCTGACAGTGATGAACCAGTACCAGAGCTCAAGGAACAAGATTCCACACAGGCACCCACACGACCATCCTAGCTGGCAGCAGCAGCTGAAATCAATGAAGACTCAGTCAGTACAGCAAAACAGGACTAGAGTGAAGAAGACAAGGCATGGAAGACTATGTCTGAACAGGGTCTTTGACAAGTTACAGGGGTTCCTAGGGTCACTATCCAGAAATCTAAGAATATGCTTTTTGTCATCACAAAATCCAGATATCTGCAAGAGCCCAGCTTCAGATACCTACATAGTTTGGGGGGAAGCCAAGATCGAGGACATATCTCAGCAAGCACAGCAAGTAGCTGCTGAGAAATTCAAAGTTCAAGGTGATGCTGTCTCAAACATTCAAGAAAATACACAGACTCCAACTGTACAAGAGGAAGTGAAGAGGAAGAGGTTTATGAAACAGATACGGAAGTTAGGGACATAGAACAGGTCATGTCACAAGCAACTGTGTCAAGAGCAAAGGCAGTCCAAGCCCTGAAAAACAACAGTAATGATATTATAAATGTTATTGTGGAATTAACAATATAAGCATCTATCCCTGACTGGTGTGGGTCGAGTGTCATCCCGCAAACTGAAAGGTTGCTGGTTCAATGCCCATTCAGGGCACATGCCTGCCTTGGTTGTGGGCCAGGTCCCTGGTTGAGTGCGTAAAAGAGAACCAATGTTTCTCTAGCACATAGGAGATGTTTCTCTCCTTCTCTTTCTCCCTCCCTTCCCCTCTCTCTAAAAATAAATAAATATTTTTTTAAAAAAACAAACCATCTAACCATCTAAAAATGAAAATTTGAGGGGGTGTTCAAAAGAGATACTACAGCTTGGTTCAAAATGTGTGCTGTTTCTACCAATATATAAAGTTATGGCTTTTTGAGGGGAGAAAAATGGAGAGAAAATACTTCTTTTACATTGGTGAGGACAGGACATTTACATCACATTAGAGATGGTATGTGGGGAACAAGGTAGCAATGAGGGGTTCTGTGGTCTCATGCTCTGGTGGGAGAGTGTGCCCTGAGAAGTCTGGAAAAGGGGGAATTACTCTGGTATTCCAAAGGTATATTATCATAGATGCATGAAGACAGTTGACAGGCTCCATTAAGGTAAACATTGACCTTTGTCTAGGAAGATACCAGCCTAGGACATAACTACCTGCATGACTTATTTTTACTTTGGAAGTTTTAATTTCAGATGATCCTATGTGGTTACTTTAGCTTGTCAGGATTAGCATGTGGCCCCTTTTTTGTCCACAAAATATTCAAAACAGAAAGGAAAAAAAGCCAGCAAAAATTTATGAAGTAGAAGAAAGAAACCTCATTGTGGTCACAGCAATGCACAGAACCAGGAAGTTCTGGGGGGTGAAGGGGGTCACATAGACTGGAGCTCCAAGATACCAGGAAACACACAGCTTCAGTTTATACTGTCAGTGACATACACACAGCAAATTTTAGTCTTCTCATAGAAGAGAAGGGTGAGTGCCATGACATGCCATCCAAATCCCCCCACCCCAAGAACAAAGACGTGATTGCCCCACTACTGGGAGTGCCTCTGGCTGAAGAGAGCCACCTTGCCCGAAGTCACACCCATTCTCTGGGTGGCCATGTCCTATGACCATTTCACACAGGGATGCAAAGTTTCAGCTTTCTCACTCCAATGGAAAACAGCTTTGAAGGATCTTCCCAACTTCAGAAATCTCCACGTGGTTGAGTGAAGTTTCATTTAGATTGCATCCCAGCTCAGTTTCTCCCTCTGTCCAATCCTGTTTCCTTTCGTTTTTCTTCCATAGATCTTGACTCAAAGGCACACCCTCATAAAGCCTCTGCATGATAATCTCCACATTAGCATCTGCTTCCTGGAGAATCCAACTTGTGACAGGTGTCACTGCTAGTGGTAGGGGGAGGACAGATGGCCCCTGGCACAAGGTGGTAGTGCAGGTGTTAAATGATTGCAGGTAAGGAGCTAGATGACATACTGGTAGAAGAAAGTGCATTGGCTTGTGCTGGTTTCTGCCACTGGAGAAATACAAGGGAAATACTAACCATAAAGACATGGGCTTGGGTGGCTTTTCTGACTCAATTGAGGTGTTGGAAAAAGATAATCTAGGGGTGAAAGGCAGAGGTTCTCCTTAGCAGCATATAAAGAAGCTCTCATCTTCCTCAGCAGAAGAGTGAGAAAATTGAGCAGTTCCCAGAATTAACATAAATAAGAATAGCTAAATTTCAAAGAAGGTTAAACTCTTAACTTAGGCATATCTACTATGCTAACTAAGGTCATGGCCCCGGTTGAATGAAAATCAAACCCTGATATGTGGGGACACATGGGTGGATACCCCAACTCAAATTTTGAATCTCCAGATTCCCGGGAGCCTACAGAAGTAGTATACCCCTCCCTGTTAATGGCTAGCACTCTTCTCTTACTTAAAGAAAATGCAGAAGCCTTTCAACCTTGTAAGATGGCATGTGCCAGTCTCAGGCTTTGGCTCTATCTACCCCCTTGACCTATAGCCATAAGTTGTAGTAAACACAGCCATGCTGGGCATGTTAAGGGAGAAAAAGGACTATACCTCAAAGGAACTACAGGGCATGGCCATCTTTTATAAACACAAACTAGAAGATTATAGATAGGATTGGTTTCTAAAGGTGCTGGATTAAGGGGAGCAGAAAGTATTATTTTAAAAGAGTTTATTAATTTGAGAGACTCTTCAGCATACATTTAAATTTCTAGCAAGGACACCAAGAGCTGTTGCACACACCTTCCCAGGATGGCTCCTAGAAGCATGGAAAAAGCAGTAGCTCACACTAAGTGGGAAGAGAAATACCAGAGTTGCCATGGCAGATGGTAGAAGAAGTGAGTGAAGGGCTCAGGGAAGCACACAAGCTACAGTGGGTGCATTACATATGGAGGAACACCCACCAGACATCAGTGTTCCAGAGCATTCACCATTTACTGAAGCAACAAGATGGCCCTGGGAAGAGGACCACCAACACGAGTAAAAAGTCCAGTGTTGGCATTCTTTAGCAGACCAGGGCTGACAGTAGGAAATGCCACGACAGAACAGGGCTCACCGATAAAAGGACAGCACGCACACACACCCCACACAAGCACACAATAGAGGACAGGTGGTGGAACGTAACCATTCCAAGCCAGGTAGATGCAATTTTCCTAATGTAAGGCAAGGCCAAAATGGTGCTGGATGGATCTGACTTGCAGGTAATTGTGGATCTGATTAATAGAAAACTGTCCCCAGGGGAAAAAATAGAGGGTTACTAAATCTATATATAATCATGCACCGCATAACAATGCTTCCATCAACAATGGACCACACATACAATGGTGGTTCCATAAGTTTACAATGGACCTGAAAAATTCCTGTCAGTTAGTGGCATTGTAGCCATAGTAAGGTTGTAGTGCCATGCATTTCTCTTTCGTGACAGGGTGCATCTATCGATAGTAATGCTATTGGCTAGAAATGCCTGGGGCGCTCATCCGGTGCCAGTGAGCTCTCCACAGACATCTCGTCTTTCTAAAGCAATGTTACAACAGGATCAATCCTCCTGGTCCTTATTGCCTTGCAAGATGCCCTTCAGCAAGAACCATTAGGAAACTTTGAAGAAAAATATTTATTATTTCTAGGCCCTGGAAATTACAAGCGTGCCAGGGACACACAGGAACATGGAGTCCGGGGGAGCAATTGGGGTACAGAGCAGGCAGGGAGCTTTATTGGTGAATTTAAAACATAAGAACAAGAATTTGAAACACAGGAAGAGAAACATGTAGCCAAGTAGTAAATAATGGAAATCAACCACGATCTAAAAGAAACCTCAGTGAGGGGAGGCAGCCTGACCCTTTGGATACCTTCACGGGAGATAGACTTTGTCAGAGGGGATGACTCTTTGAAGGGAATGCCACAGCAATCAGAGCTTAAGTCAGGCACTGGCATTACAAAAAGAAAAGCCAGCCATCAGGGTTTACACTACAGTTATCAATGCTGCTGGTGTTAACAACCCTACTGCAGCTGCCAGCCCTATAAAAAGTACAGCGTGCACAGTCATGGGCTATACCATTTAGTTGTGTGTAAGTGCCCTCCGTGGCGTCTGTGCAATGAGGAAACCACCTGATGACTCATTTCTCAGAGCACATCCCTGTTGTTAAGCAGCACACGACTGCGGGTCCTTAATTAAAAGAAGTCAAGGGTGAATAATTGAGTGGTTGACAGCAGTTGCTCCAATATGTAGTCTTCATCCCTTGTCCACTTTCCAGATCTGCACTATCTCCAGTCCCCGAACCCAGAGACTAGAGAGGCCTGGTACCACGGACTGCAACACCGTGGCAAGTGTACGAAGATAGGATTCCGCCAGTCTTTCTCCAGGGCCATCTACATAGATTAATCTACACTATGGAAAGAAAACTATTGGACAAGACCTGAATTAATGTTGATACCCAGACACCTCAAGAATCATCCCGGCCCCATGAGAATGGAGGCATTAGGGGGCCAAGCAATAAATGCTTTCAATGGATAAACCAACAACATTTCAAACAGAAGATGTGTATCTTCCTTATAGTCAAGAAAATTTTCCCTTTCTCTCCTCCATTTCCCGTTTTCGTGGATGATGGACCTAACCTGGACTCATCTTTGAATTTTTTCATTTTATGTCATTACACTTACCACCCCAGTCAAAGTTTGGGACATTTCCATTACCCTCAGAAGTTCCCTCATTCCTCTTTGTTGACAATACCCTTCCCTACCCCCAACAAAATGCAAGTAAGTGTTAAGTAGCAGCTGGGAATGAGTGGCTGGAGGGGAAACAAAGCGGGGCCCACACCCACTGCAATCTAAAACAAATGGACAAAGTTAAAACAGGAGGCTAGAAACAAAAGGGAGACGTGTCTCACAAATTAACTCAGCAGTCCTGAGCCTGGTCTGATAAGATTACCAGGTGTTCCAACTTCACAAGAAAAACCATGATAGCACAGGAGGAAGGGAGACCTTTAAGTTCTGTATGTATTGTTTCTACTGTTTGGGAAAGAAAGCCTTTGAAACTGTGTGTTAATGTCAAGGTCTGAGAAGGGGAGGAGGAGGGGTCTAGAAGCTGGCTACATGCGTAAAACCCCTAAAACCGCAATAGCTGGGGCACTCAGACTAGCTGGGTGCCTGCTTGCAGCTTTGTGCTCAAGAGTATTTCATAAATAAACTTACTATCTCTTTTGTACTATATGTATTGTCTCTTGCAAGGGAGGCAAGAACTGAGGAGGGTAAGCCCCCTTACTTGGGTCTCCCCAGTAACATAACTACCAATCTATTTTCTATCACCATAGTTTTCCTTGTCAAAAATGCCACCTAGAAGGAACCATACAGTATATATTCTTTGGTTGTAATAGGAATCTAGAATGTAAATAGAAGTTGAAGCTGGCACTCTGTTCCAGCCACTGATAGCTCCCAGCTGGCCCCCAGGCTCCAGACAACCACCTGATGACTAGTTAGTTGACTCTCTGCCCCGGGGCCCTGGATGATCCCCTGCTGTTTCTTTGTCCTGGGCCCCGGACCATTTCCTTCCTCCTCCTCTGTGTCCTTGGCTTTCACATTTATGTATCTCCTGCTTGTACCACGAGACCCCTCCCCTCTCCACTTTGTTGCAATGTGTTTAACCACCCACCTGACCCCTCCTCAGTGCCCAGAATTTGGAAGCTGTCTCCTCTGGGCCCATGCGTGTACTAAAGGCTTACTCCGTCACCCCAGATCATGTAAGAGTTCGTTTTTCCACAACATGGTGACTGGCTTCTTTTGCTCAACATGTTTTCAGGATTCATAGTGTGTGTATCGATAGTGTGTCGTAACCATGTTTTTGAGATCCAGTGTGCATCAGTAGTCTGCTGATTTTTACTATTGAGCTGTCTTCCGTTGTATGGATACACCACAATTTGTTTTACCATTCATTTACTAGTGGACGTGTGGTTGTTTCTAGTTTTAGGTTACTAAGAACAAAGGTGCTATGAACATTCATGTATCAATGTCTGTGTGGACATATATTTTCATTTTCTTCTATATATACTTAGGAGTGGAATTGATGGATCACATGGCAAGTGTAAGTTTAACTGCCAAACTGTTTTCCAGAATGATTATACATTTTACATTTGCCCCAGAAATACGATGGTTTTTATTGTTCTATATTCTCCCTATTGGGTATTCTTAGTTTTGAGGGGGGAGCAGTGGTTGTTGGGGTTTTTAGCCATTCTGTGGGTATATAATAATATGCCAGTGTGATTTAACTTGTATTTCCCTGATGACTAAAAATGCGGAGCATATTTTTATGTATGCACAGCCATTCTCATACCCTCCTTTATTTTCAAGGATCAAATCAGCCCTGGCTGGTGTGGCTTAGTGGACTGAGCACTGACCTTCGAACCAAAGGGCCACTGGTTTGATTTCCAGTCAGGGCACATGCCTGGGTTGCAG
This sequence comes from Carollia perspicillata, assembly GCA_004027735.1. NCBI lineage: Eukaryota > Metazoa > Chordata > Mammalia > Chiroptera > Phyllostomidae > Carollia > Carollia perspicillata. The sequence continues at coordinate 149,654 of PVKM010000024.1, forward strand.
GCCAGGTCCCCGGTGGGGGATCTCATAAGAGGTAGCCACACATTGATGTGTCTTTCCTTCTTTTTCTCCCTCTCTTTCTCTAAAAATAAATAAATAAAATTTAAAAAATACACTCCTTTTTTTAAAAAAAGGATCAAATCCTTTGCCCTAATTTAAAACTGTGTTGTTTGTCTTCTCATTCTCAGGTTTTAAAAACTCTTTATATACATCCTGGATGCAAGTCCTTTATCAGAAACACATGACACAAATAGTTTCTGCTTGTCTGTTGGCTTGTCTTTTTATTTTCTTAAAGATGACATTTGTAATACCAAATAGTTTGATATTTATGGAGTCCATTTATTAATCTTTTCTTTCACATTTTGTGCTTTTATATTTGAGAAATCTTTGTCTACTCCCAGTTTGTGAAGATACTTGCCTATGTTGTAGAAATTTTATAATTTTTATTTTTACATTTCAGCTCATTCTTTATTTAGAGTTATCATTTGCATTTGGTATGAGGTGAGAGTTGATGTTCAGACTTTTTCATGTGATTGTCCAGTTCTTCAAGCCCTGTTTATTGAAAAGACAATTTTTTCACCTTTAAATTACTTTGGCAGATTCAATTTCTTTGATAAATATGGGGCTATTCAATTTGCTGTTTCTTTTATGTCAGTTTTTGTAGTTGTATCTTTCAAGGTATCTTTCCACTTCATATAAGTTACCAAACTTATTGCATAAATGTGTTCAGACTAGTCTGTTTTATTCTTCTAATGTCTTACAGTGATGTCTCTTTTTCCAATCCTACATTTGATCATTTTTATCTTCTCTTTTTTTATTTTCTTCACTGGTCTGATTAGAGGCTTAATGATTTTTTTCAGAGAAGCAGCTTTGGTTTCATTGATTCCTTCCCTATAAATTATCTGTTTTCTATTCCATTTATTTCATTCAATTCATACTTTTGCTCTTTCCCTCATTCTACTTATTTTGTGTTCAATTTATTCTTCTATTTTCTAGCTCCTTGATGTGGAATTTTTGCATTATTGATTTTTTACCTTTATTCTTACATAATATAAACATTTAAAGATTCAAATTTTCCTCTAATCAGTGCTCTACCTGCATCCTACAAATTGTGGTGTTGTCTTTTGATTACTATCCTGCTGAAAATATATCCTAATATTTCCTTTGTATATTCTATAATACACAAATTATTTAGAAGTGTATTGTTTAATTTCCAAGTATTTGTGGATTTGTCAATACCATTTTATTATTATTATTTTCAATTACAGTTTACAGTTTGTACCAGTTTCAGGTATATAGTTTAGTGGTTAGACAATTATTTACCCTATAAAGTGCTCCCCATTTTCCCAAGCACCCTACTAGTACCACACATAGTCACCACAATATCATCGACTATATTCTCCATGCTGTACTTTACATCCTGTGTCTATTATGTAACTACCCATTTTTACTTCTTAATCCTCTTGTCTTTTTTACCCAGTCCCCTAACCATCCTCCCCTCTGGTTACCATCAGTCTGTTCTCTTTATCTATGAGTCTGTTTCAATTTTGTTTCTTCATTTATTCTATTGTTTGGATTCTATATATAAGTGAAATGATATGATATTTGTCTTTCTCTGACAGATATACTATCTAGTATATCACCCATGCTGTTGTAAACAAATTATAGGATTTCATTATTTTTTACAAGGGTTCCCTTTTCTCCACATCTTCTCCAACACTTGTTCTTTTTTGTCTTTTTGATAATAGCCATTTTAACAAGTATGAGGTGGTATCTCCTTGTGGTTTTGATTCAAACCTCCTTCATAGCTACTGAGGTTTGTGCATCTTTTCACACATCTGTTGACTATCTCACACCATGCACAAAAATTAACAGAAAATGAAGACTTAACTATAAGACCTAAAACAATAAAATACATACAAAAAACATATGTACTAAACTTACGAACCTTGGTCTCAAGGGATTTTTGTGAACTTGATCCCAAAGGCAAAGAAATAAAGTAATAAATAAATGGGTCTAATTTAAACTAAAAAAGTTTCTGCACAGCAAAAGAAACCATCAACAAAGGAAAAAGCCAACAACCAAATGGGAGAAGAGATTTGCAAATGATAAACCCATAATAAGGGCCTAATATAAAAATATGTAAAGAACTCATACAATTCAGCAACACCAAAAAAAAAAAAAACAATTAAAAAATGGGCAGAGGACCTGAACAGATGCCTTTCCCAAGAAGACCCATTATTCCCAAGATGGCCCATTATTTTCTTTAAGCACAAACCTTAAATGATGCTGAAAAACACTTTCTGGAAGTAAAGAAGTATTTTGCATAGCTGGCATCCTCTATAGAACTATGTTATATAGTGCAAAGTGAGGAAATAAAATATTTAATTGTAGCTTAAGACCTTTTTTGCCTCTGATTGGAGGGCTACTTTTTCTTAACATACTGAGTAGTTAGTACATCTAAATGTCATTCTAGGAGTCCTTTCAGCCTAAGACCCCTATTACCCTTTGTAGCTTCCTTCCTCCTATCTTATTGCATCCGAAAGACTTCTGACTGGTTAGCTAAAAACAAAATGGAACTGATCAACTCATATAATTAAAATATCCATGGTATCCTGGCTGTATGCACACAGTCCCACTGTGACTCAATTTCTCCATCACTACTTTCTGCTTCTCTATTGTCTATATTCTCAGACTCTCACTGTGTGAAGCCAGAGAAAACCTCATCATCTAAGCTTTGAGCATAGATGCTGTGAGCTTAACAACCTCAACAAAAAGCAAGAACCACTTTTCTAAAAATGTCACCAAACCTTCAGGACTGAAGCTCATTGACTGATTTAAATGAAGAGCCCATCCCTGCACACTGGGGATAAAATGTTGTGTTTGAATCACATATTCACCTTGAAGCCATGGAATAGAGGCAGACTCATATGAACCACATGGATTAAGAATAGAAGAAGAGAAATTATCTAAAGAACATTGGAGCACTACTATAAAAAAAATTCTAAAATCAATACAGGGACTTGGGACATAAAACAAAAACAATCAAATAGCTATCCATTACACACTATCTCACAGGAAATATTTTAGAGTTTAGCCAATACATGTAATCTCCTGTGCTGACACAAGAGGATGGAGAGCTATTACCCAACACATTACTGAAGCATGCCCTTCACTGTGTCTTCTGCTGCCCCTCAGGACCCATTCTCCAAACTTGTCCTCTGCCCTGGGAGGCTAACTTAATGTGGATTACGACAACTTTCTCTTCCACTGGCTTCTATTTGGGTTCAACCAACAGCCAACATTGTCAATAGATTGGAAGTTTTGAAAGAGTAAGGCTCTCTCTGCCTCCCTAATGCAGCACCTCATGAACCAGCTATATCCCTTGTTGTAAGGTCAAACAGCTCCTCTCTGCAGATCTCCCCATACAGCTTTCTCTCGAGGTCAGCCATCTACTCTCTACTCTTGTCTCCTCAGGTCTAGGGGTGGTAGTAGTACCCATATGGCTAACAGTCGGAGGGAAATGCTCATGCTTTGCGATTTCTTTCTTTATGCTTTGCCTATGTCTTTATAAATATTTTCTTTAGTAAATCTTTTCATGATGCAATTTGAGCATGCAATTTATTTCTTGATAACAGTGGTAATTATGTAGGGATTATTTCTTCGTAGAACTATTGAAGCTGGAAAGAGGTTCCAATGTAGCAGACATGCCTGAAAGCTAGTGTACTCTAACAACGAGAACTGAATAGACCATAGCTTTAGCTCATAAAAATGATATAAGATAGTTTTTATTTTTTCTTATCCATTGTAGTCAATCTTTACCCTCTTTTATTCTGGTAAAGCTGTCTTTATAAAGAAATCTAAGAATCAGAGACAATGGCAGCAGCTATTGATCTTCACAGAAGAAACTGAAGGGAAAAGGAAAAGAATTTTGCTGCTTTTCCATTTCCTGTTTCCCCCTCACAGTATGCACTCTGTAGCCTTCTCCTGTTACAATAATGACTAACACTTAATAGAGTGTTTACACTCATCCAGCACCATGCTAAGTGTTTTACATTGGTTAGCTCATTTAATCTTCACAACAAACTTATGAGGTAAGCAATATTTCTACTCCCATTTAGAGATGAAGAAACTAAAGCACAGAGAAGCTAAGGGAGCCACCCAAAGTTACACAGCTAGTTAACAGCAGAGGCATGTCTTGAACCCAAGCAGATTAGCTCCTGAGTCTATGTTGCTTTTCCCCCTGAGCTTTATTGAGAAATAATGGACTTATAACATTGGGTCCATTTAAGGCATGCTACATGATGATTTGATATGCATGTACATCACATACAATGATTACCGCCATAGTGTTAACTAACACCTCCACCCTGTCACATAATGACCAGTTCTTTTCTTATGGTAAGAATATTTACAATTTACTCTCTTAGCAACTTTCAAATATATAATACAGTATTATTAATTTGTACCATCATGCTGTAAATTATGTTTCCAACTTATTCATCTTATAACTGAAAGTTTATAACCTTTAACCAAATCTCCCTATTCCCCCCACTCCCGGCCCTGACAACCACCACTCTATTCTGTTTCTATGAGTTTGGCTCTTTTAGATCTTTAGATCCACATATTAGTGATATCATACAGTATTTCTTTCTCTGTTTGACTTATTTCACTTAGCATAATGCCCTCACATTCTATCCAAGTTGCTACAAGTGGCATGATCTCCTTCTTTATTGCAGTTGAATAATATTCTTGTGTGTGTGTGTGTGTAAAACATTTTTAATCCATTCATTTATTGATGGACAGTGGATTGTTTCCATATCTTGGCTATTGTGAATAATGCTTCAATAAATATGGGAGTGCAGAAATGTCTTTAAGATCCAGTTTTCAATTTTCTTGGATATATACTGAGAAGTAGGATTTCTGCATCATATGATGGTTCTATGTTTAATTATTTTATGGAAACTCCATACTGTTTTCCATACTGGCTGTATCAAATGACATTCCCACCAACAGCACACAGGGTTCTCTTTTCCCCACATCTTTGCCAACATTTGTTATCTCTTAGACTTTTTGAAGCCATTATAACAGGTGTGAGGCAATAGCTCATTGTGGTTTTGATGTGTGTTTGCCTGATGATTAGTAATGTTGAGCACTTTTTCGTGTACCTGTTAGCCAACTGCATGCCTTCTTTAGAAAAATGTCTGTTCAGGTCCTTTGCCATTTTTTATCAGATTATTTGTTTTTTGTTTCTTGCCATTTAGCTGTATAAGTTTTTACATATTTTGGATATTAACTTCATATCAGATATTTTATTTGAAAGTATTAGTCTCCCATTCCATAGATGGCCTTTTCATTTTGTTGATTGTCTCTTTTGCTGTGCAGAAGCTTGTTAATTTGATGTAATCCACTTGTTAATTTTTTATTTTATTGCCTGTGCACTTATTATCTATCATATCCCGAAAATTATTACCAAGACAAATTTCAAGAAGTTTCTTCCCTATGTTGTGTTCTGTAAGTTTGATGGTTTCAGGTCTTGCATTTAAGTCTTTAATCCATTTCATGTTTGTTTTTGTGAATGGTATAAATAAGAGTCCAATTTTATTTTCCACATGTAGCTATCCAGTTTTCCCAACACCATTTACTGAAGAAACTATTCTTCCCCCATTGAGTATTCTTGGTGTCTTCATTCAATATTAGTTTACCATTTTTGTGAAGGTTTATCTCTGGTTTCTCAATTCTGTTCCATTGGCCTATGTGTCTATTTTTATGCTATACTATTTTGACTACCGTAGCTTTTCAGTGAAGTTTGAAATCAGGCAGTGGGATGTCTTCCCCAGCTTTAAGTTCTTTCTCAAGATTGCTTTGGCTATTTGGAGTTTTTTGTGGTTCCATATGAATTTTTGGATTGTATTTCCTATTTCTGTGAAAAATGCTATTGTAATTTTAATGGGGATGAAACCAGAGTCCATGCTCTTAACGATTGAGTTCTACTGTTTCTTCATGATAAGTGCCAGAGCCGAAAGGGAACTTAAAAACAAACTATTTCAAACCTTTCGTTTTCCATAGTCAACTAAAGGATGATTAAATTATTGCCATTTACTATTTATCCTATCCTGGACCAAATTTAAGCATCCTAATGTTCATTCCATCTGCTTTACACTATTGTTAAAGTCAAACAAAGTATAAGTGAAATTCCAAACTTCACTGGATACCTGTCAGTCTCTCCAGATCCACAATCCACCCTGCTTCCTGTTCCAGGAAGCTGACTTACATGGGTTACATCAATGGGTTCTTTTTCTCTTTGGATTCCAGTAGGGTTTAGTCAGTGGGGTGCACCAGCAGAAGAGGGAGGGAGGAGAGTAAAGCTGGTGTATTTATTCTAACAAGCTCTATAGTTATTTATTGCTGTACAAACAACCCCAATTTTGTGGCCCAAAATAAGCATTTTATTAGGCTCACAGACTTTTGGGTCAGGAATTCAGAAAGAGCAAAGTAGGGATGGCTTATCTCTACCACACTGTGTACAGGGTCTTATCTGAGATTCAAAGGCTAAAGGCCGCTTTACAGCTGGGAGCTGGAATTATCTAAAGACACGTTCACTCACCTGTCTAGCAAATGATATTAGTTATTAGCTGAGACCTCAACTGAATGTTTGGCCAAAATATCCACATGTAGCCTCTCCATTGCCCTCTTCACCTTGGTGAGCTTGGGTTTTAATGTGGTATGGCAGCTGGATTCCAGCAGTGAGTGTCCCCAAGAAAGAAGGCAAAAGTGCATGGGATGTTTATGTTCTAGCTTTGGGAGTTGCATAGTGCGAGTTTCGTCATACTATTTTGGTCAAGACAATCACAAGGTTCTGCCCAGATTCAAAGTGGGGAGGGGGTGGGACATAGACCCCAATACTTGATGGGGAAAATGTCAAAACCACATTGTAAGCAAAGCACGTGGAGTGGGAGAGGTTTTGTGGTTCTGTTGTCCCTGATCCACTCTTCCTCTGGAAATGGATATCATGAAAATAATAAGGGTGGGGAGATATTTTTAGCCAGGAAAAAAATACTCAGCATTTCCCCTTTTATAACTCCAGTAATCTTACTGTATTATGCAAAGCAGTTGTCAGGAGAATAGGAAGGGAGGGTCTATATGTTCTGGAGTAATGCTGGAAAGGCAGTTAGTGTTGTTTCCATAAAAATTTTCAGAGGATATTTGATAAACATGCTAAGGCTGAAAATAAGTTTCTAAAAATGTGTGAAGTTCACGTTAGTCATAAAATTGTAAAAGCAAAAAGAGACAAAACAAACTGATGAACAAAATAGGACCAGAGGCATGGATACATAGAACAGACTGATAGTCCTCAGAGGAGAGGGGGTTAGAGAGACTAGAAGAGATTAGCCAAAGAATATAAATGCATATATGCATAGCCCATGGACACAGACAACAATGCAGTAAAGGCAGGGGGTTGCAGGGAATGGTTGCTGGGTGGAGGGGCAAAGGAGGGGGGAAGATGGGAAACATCTGTAATAGAGTCAACAGTAAAAAGGACAAATCCAAAAAAAATAAAAGAAACTTAAAAGAGAGGGTGAAACTTAGAACCTGTTTATGGCCCCAAATGATTATTTTATAAGCATGGAAACTAGAGGTGAGACATTAATTGGCACAAGTAAGGTCTATACTACTTGGACTTTTACCATTTGTGACAAATTTGAAATAGGTCCCAACTTAAACCTCCTGCAGTTCTCAGAGATATATACAAGGTCTGGGAGAAGTAGTGTCTGCTTGAGTGTGGTTGGTAGAGTATGTGAATGTCTCGCTGAGATGGACAGCAATTTGAACATGTCACCTAAAATATTATATGGTGTGCTTGGTTGTGATATTGCTATGTTACAGAATTACATGCTTATGATTTTGTAATAAAAGATTTTGTAATAAAAAGGGGCATTATTTGTGCCAGATCCTGTGTTTTAAATTCAACTTTGAATTTCAAGATAATAGTAGATTCACGTGTGCTATAAGAATAGTAGAGAGAGATCTCATATTTTCCAGTTTCTGCCAACGATAACATCTTACAAAAAGATAGTGCAATATCATAACTGGGATAGTGACATGCATACAGTCAAAATACAGAACATTTCTGGGTCAATCCAAGATGGTTGAGGAGTATGTGGAAGCTACACTAACCTCCTACCAGGACTGATCAGGAATTACGACTAAATTATAGAGAAATCAGATGGAATAAACAACTGAACAATTGCAGAAGAGAAGCCTTTAACCATGGACAAACAAAAGAAACAGCTTCACCACACGTGACTGGTACAGAGTGTGAAGGAGATGCAGGATGGCTGGCTAGGCTCCAATGGGCAGCAGCTGAAATGCTGGAGGAATGTTTCAGTGTCCAGGAGGATCCCCCTGAGAAATATGGGATATAAACCCCAAGATGGACATCCCAGCCTATAGCACCAGAGCCTGAAAAGAACCCAGATAACACCCAGCTGTGAAAAGCAGCAGGGTTTCTCTCTGCCAGGGACAGATGGCGGGAGTAACAGAGAACCTTTTAAAGGGCCAATGAATAAAATTTCACTTGCAACCACTAACCCTAGGCTCTGGCAAAAGCAGGCAGAGTGGAGTAGACAAGCTTGAGGTGTAACTGGGGATGCTGGCTTTGGGGAGACAACTGAGGGGGCAGCTTCCAGGATCCCAGTGTTGGGTCATGCCCCATACTGCAGGAGCCATCTTGCTCAGGCAGATCAATCCCCTCCAAGTGGCATCAGCTTGAGGGGAAACAATAGCTCCACCTGCAAGAATTATTCTGCCCCACCCTGTGGTGCTAACACCTGTCTGCTGATTACAGAGTGACTAGATTAACAACCAAAGGAGTCAGCCATAGACTGTGGATCCCTGGTAGTCTCAAACAGGCTGCCTAATGCCAGACTGGGACACCATCTGACATCACCAGAATTGGATCCAGAAAGGAAAAACAGTGCACCTACACAATAGCATACAAGATGTGGTGGGCAGAGTGACTCTCAGTCAGCCAGCAGGAGGAAAGAACCTACCAAAGAACAACCCAACAACAATCAAAACCCAATTACAACCAGAATATAAATGGCATAAAGGACATCCTGAGAGCATCAAGTTCAGCAGATTAAGGAGACTGCATCACTGAATCACACAGGTCTCCTACCATAAAAGGTCACACAACAAAGACAGGGAATCAAAGCAGATCGATCTAAGAAGCAGAAACAAACAAGAAGAGTAGCTAAAATGGGGAGACAAAGAAACCACACCCAATCAAAAATAAAGGAGGAATCCCCAGAAAGAGTGCTAAATGAAATACAGGCAAGTAAACTATCAGAAATTGAGTTCAAAATAATGGTTGGAAGAAGCTCAATGAGCTCAGAGAGAACTACAAAGAACTACAGGGAAGTTACAAGGAACTTACTGTGAACCACATCAGCATGAAAAAGGACATAGAAACTATCAATAAGAGTCAGGAGGAAATGAAGAATACAATTTCTGAATTGAGGAAAAAGTATACAGAATTAAAAGGCTAGATGAAGCAGAGGATCAAATCAGTGAGCTAGGGGACAGGACAGAAAAAAATTTCCTAGACAGAACAGCAAAACAAAAAAGACTCAAAAAGAATGAAAAGAATTAAGAGAGCTGCAGGACAACATAAAATGTAATAATATTTGTGTCATAGGAATACCAGAAGGAAAAGAAGAGGAGTATGGCATAGAAAACCTGTTTGGAAAAAATGACAGAAAACTTCCCTAATCCGATGAGAGGAAAAAGTATAGGAGTTCAGGAAGCAAAGAGGGTCCCAATCAAGATGAATCCAAAGAGGCCCACTCCAAGACACACCATAATAAAAATGGCAAAACTTAAAGACACAGAATATTAAAGGTAGCAAGGGAGAAACAGCTAGTAACATACAAGGGAGCACCAATAAAGCTATCAGCTGATCACTCAACAGAAATACTACAAGCCAGAAGGGAATGGCAAGAAATATTCCAAGTAGAGAAAAGCAAAGGCCTGAAATCAAGACTATTCTACCCAGCAAGACTCTCATTTAAAATGGAAGGTGAAATAAGAGCTCCCTGGACAAAAAAAAAAAAAAAAGGCTGAAAGAACACAATTCCACCCAACCAGCATTGCAAGAGATGCTAGCTAAAGGGGCTGCTTTAAGAAGAGGAAGAGAGAGAGAGAAACACAAGTACAAAGGGAAAAATGGCAATGAATAAGTACCTATCGATAATAACCTTAAATGTAAATGGATTAAATGCTCCAATCAAACAATAGAGGGTAACTGAATGAATAAGAAAACATGACCCACATATATGCTATCTACAAGAGCACCAACAAAAAAAGAGAGAGTACCAAAATAAGTAAAATCAGAAATGAAAGAGAAATTACAACCAATACCACAGAAATACAAAGGATTGTAAGAAATTACTATGAACAACTCTATGCCAAGATATTTGACAATATGGACAAAATCAACAAATTTCTAGAAACATAATTTTCCAAAACTGAGTTAAGAAGAAGCAGAAAATCTGAATAGAGCAATAACAATTAGTGAAATTGAAGCCATAATCAAAAATCTCCTGGCACATAAAAGCCCTAAACCAGATGGCTTCACAGGAGAATTTTACCAAACATTTAAGGAAGTGCTAACACCTATAATTCTCAAACCATTCCAAAAAATTCAAGAAAAGGGAAGACTCCCAAACTCTTTTTATTAGGCCAGTATTATCCTAATTCCAAAGCAAGGTAAAAACACAACAAAGAAAGAAAACTACAGGCCAATATCTCTGATGAACATAGATGCTAAAATCCTCAACAAAATACTGACAAACCAGATCCAGCAATACATTAAAAAGACCATCCACCATGATCAAATGGGATTCATTCCAGGGATACAAGGTCTAATATTTGCAAATCAATAAACATAATACATCATAAAAACAAAATAAAACACAAAAATCACATGATTATATCAATAAATGCTGAAAAAGCATTTGATAAGGTACAGCACTCATTTATGATAAAAACGCTGAGCAAAGTGGGAATAGAGAGAGCATTCCTCAACATAATAAAGGCTATATACAGGAAACCCACAGCCAACATCATACTCAATGAGCAAAAACTAAAAGCTTTCCCCTGAGATCAGGAACAAGAGAAGGATGTTCACTTTCACCACTTTTATTCAACATATTATTGGAAGTTCTAGCCACAGCAATCAGACAAGAAAAAGAAATAATAGGCACCCAAATAGGAAAGGAAGTCAAATTGTCATTATTTGCAGACATCATAGTGTACATAGAAAACTCTACAGGCTCCACCAAAAAACCACTCGACCTAATAAATGTATTTAACAAAATGGTGGGATACAAAGTCAATATTCAGAAATCAAAGGTATCGTTTGTACACCAACAATGAAATATTAGAAACATAAACTAAGGGAAAAAATCCCATTTACTATAGCAACATGAAAAATAAAGTACCTAGGAATAAACCTAACCAAGGAGATAAAAGAACAATACTCAGAAAACTACACAATGCTGAAGAAAGAAATTAAGGAAAACACAAACAAATGGAAACATATACCATATTCGTAGATGGGCAGAATCAACATCATTAAAATATCCATACTACCCAAAGCAATCTGTAGATTCCATGCAATCCCTATTAAAATACCAATGACATATTTTACAGATATAGAACAAATATTTCAAAAGTTTAAATGTCTTTTTTAAACTCAGATGGAGTTCAGCAGTAAGTATATTCGATGAATATTTAACATAGAAAAATTTTATTTAGTGTATTTATATTATCTGATGCATAATCCAAATTCATAAAGTAAATATGTTTGTTATGATTAAGGTACATAGGAATATACACTAAAGTAGTGTAAAAGCTGACTTGTATCACCCCAAAATTTATATGCTAAAGTTCCAACGCCCAAGTACCTCAGAAGGCAACTGTATTTGCAGACAGGATCTTTAAAGAGGTATTCAAAGCTAAATAAGGTCTTTAGGGTGGGTTCTCATCCAACAGAATTGGTGTTCATAAGAGAAGAGAATATATGGACACAGATACACAGGACAGACCATGTGAAGACTATGGGGTACAACTATTTGCAAACCAAGGAGAGAAACCTAGAAGAAGCCAACCCTGCTGACACCTTATCTTGAACTTCTAGCCTTCAGGTCTGTTGGAGAACAAATTTCTGTTATTTAAGCCACCCAGTCTTTGTTATGGCAGCCCTAGCAAATGAATACAAGTAGTAACAGTGGCAATATATAGCATAATTATGGTAATTTACTGTCTGATTCTCTGCATTTTCTAATTTTTATAAAATTATCTGTAAATTTTGTCACTAAAGCTATCTCAATGCTACCCTGCCCTGAGCTGATAGATGGAGTTGTATTGAGATCAAACTAATCAGAAAATAATAAACAAAGAAGGAACATGTGGACTAATGAATCTCCCTCTTGGTCATTGAAGAATCTGAAAATAAAAAATGAAGTTCACAGTTGAAAGTGATCGAGCTTTTTAAAGTCTTGGTCAAAGAAAAGTATGCTGAGTCGGTACCCTAAACAGACTGCAATCACCCAGACAAAAAAGACCAGCATCTCTTACCTGGAAGTGGATTTTCCATATGCTTCATGGCACAATGCGCCACATACTCTGGGTGGGGCCTCCAAATCCTTCATTTGCAACTCACAGAACAAAAAACTGCATACATTCCTCAGTAGTTACTTGGAAACAATTTCCAGACCAGGGATGCCCCACGCCAAGAGGGAGACAGGCTCTGGAAGTTAACCAGGCAGTAGAGTTTGTGGGACTGACCCATTCAACCCCTGACCTCATCGGCTAGGTCAATTTGTTCATACATCTTCTTTTACTCCCTTGAATAGTTGTAACAGGCCAAGAGTTGCCAGAGATGATTAGATAAACTCTGTTGACCTGAGGACCTTCATCGACTGGACCAATCTTCATTTCACAAGGGAAACAACTAGGACCCCAAATGCTCAGAGTAGTGTGTATGCACAAATGTACATGCAGAATATTTACAGCAGTCCACCTCAATCTGAAGTTAGAGATAAAGAATCGGCAGAGATGTACCAAGCCTAAAATTTCTCATGCTGTGAACAGCGCTTTGGAGTCCCTCGATAGGCTCTGTCTATCTCAGAGGGAAATATATTTAAGGGATGTTCCAAAATTAATTGCTTCTCATACAACATTGGGCTAGAAGTTAAAATACTATCAGTACTACATCTGGAAAATATAAAGAGATTAATAGTTGGAGAAAGCTGTACTCTTCATGAAAATAACTCAGTCTCACCAGTGAATATTGTTCAATAATTTCTCTTGTCATAAATGATTTCCTCTCTGTGCCACGCACAGATACAGGTATTGTTTCACAGCACTTGGGAATAGATCAAGTAGAGAACAGATTCATTTGAGATCTAGACTAAAGGACTAAACACTTGCTAAACTGCAATATGTTTCTACCACCTGTACTCTAACTGTCAGATGTTAACCAAGTGCCCGTGCACGAAGAACTTTTAAGAAATGAAATTGGGTAGAGCAGCCTTTGCCCTTAAGGGAAGCATCAGACACATGAGACACTGAGTTGAATTAGAGATCTCGAGGCTGTGATCAGAAATATTCTGCTCTCCCCAGTTTGCTGTTTTGACTCACTCTGTACAGCAAGTTCTTCCTTGCCCCTTGGAAGAAAATAGGACAATTTCTTGATTTTTTTTTTTTGTTACATCCCAAATAACAAAGTCCTGTGGTCAATTCTAGAGTTAAAAACAAACAAACAAACAAACAACAACAACAACAAACCAGACTTGTTTCAGTAATTTATTCTCTGTCAAAACTCCAAATTTCATTTAAAGTTAAAAATTCTCCTTCCTCCCTGGCCAGGTGGCTCAGTTGGTTGGAATGTTATTCCATTCACCAAAAGGTCGCAGGTTTTATCCCAGGTCAGGACAAATGCCTGGGTAGCAGGTTCATCCCAGTCAGGGCATGTACCAGATGCCGACCAATTGATATTTCTCTGTCACATCAGTGTTGCTGTCTGCCTCCCCCTTCCTCTCTCTCTCTCTCTAAAATCAATAAACATATCTCCTGGTGAGGATTTAAAATAAAAACTTCTCCTTTCTCCAGCCTAAGCCTGCTTCGAAGTCCTGGGCAGCTTCTCCACTGCCCTCCCAGTGGCTCCATCCCTCTTTTGCCACTCACCAGGCTGCCTCTGGCTCCTGTAAGGCCAGAGCCTGCAGTGACGGTGGAGGCTGGGGCTGTGCTCAGAGGCAGGAATGGGTTGGGTGGGCACTCAGCTACTACTCTCACATTGGTTTCCTCTGACCAGGGCAGTTGTTTGGTGACAGTGTCTCCTGTGGGTTGACTAGAGGCCCACCTCTGGGAACTACAAAGGAACCTATTCTGACACGGATGATGCATTTTTTTTTTTCTGGGTGGCTGCATAGATCTCCCTGCTCAAACCACCCTGTACCCAGGGGAGCCCTTTCGGGCAGAGTTTGAACTAGCTCTAAGCTGGCTCTCTCCTTCACACCAAAACACTGAGCTGTCAAGGGAAGTGCTGCTGTCTCCCAAAGCAGCATGGTCACGCTCTCTTTGTTCTGCCTCATCTGGCTAATTACCACAGGTTCTTGCCTTTAGATCCTTCAGGAGTGTTTCATTCTGTCCCCAAATGACAGGGGACATAGATTAATTTCTCCTAGTTCATGGAAGCCCTGATCGCTAAGCTTGAGGAAAGGGAAAGAACCATCCACTCTTCTTCCATGACGTAGGAAAGGCCTACAGCACATTAACAACCCTCTCTAAAGAAATCCTTTTTTCTAAGTTCCAGTTTCTTGACTGAATTCTTAACTCTTAGGTGTATGGCCTAGATATAGCCAGAGAACAAAACTTGTTTTTTATTTATTTTTTTTTTTTATTTTAAAATATTTTATTTAATTATTTTTAGAGAGAGGGGACGGGAAGGAGAAAGACTGGGAGAGAAACATCAATGTGTGGTTGCTTCTCATGTGTCCCCTACTGGGGACCTGGCCTGCAACCCAGGCATGTGCCCTGACTGGGAATCGAACCAGCAACCCTTTGCTTCACAGGCCCGTGCTCAATCCACTGAGCTATACCAGCCAGGGCTGTTTTTTATTTTTATTTGTTTTTATTTTTTAATTTTTCAATTGCAGTTGGCATACAATATTATATGAGTTGCAGGTATGCAACCTAGTGATTAGAAACTTATATGCCTTACAAAGTGATCAACCCTATAAATCCAGTACCCACCTGGCAAATACATAGTTATTACAATGTTATCGACTATATTCCCTATGCTGTACTTCACATCCCGGTGACTGAATTTATAACTGGCAATTTGCACATCTTAATCCCTCACCTTTTTTACCCATCCCTCCAAGTCCCATTCCAACTGGAAACCATCAATTTGTTCTTTGTATCTATGAGTTTGTTTCTGGGCTTTGCTGTAGTTGTTGTTGTTCTTGTTCTTGTTTACTGTGTTTTTAGATATCACATATAAGTAAAATCATATGGTATTTGCCTTTCTCTGCCTGACTGATTTTACTTAGCATAATACTCTTTAAGTCCATCCATGTTATTCAAATGATAAGATTTCATTCTTTTTATGGCTGAGTAATATTCTATTGTACATACATACCATACCTGCTTTATCCATTTGTCTATTGATAAACACAGGTTGCTTCCATATCTTGGCTATTGCAAATAATGCTGTAATAAACATAGGGGTGCATATGATTTTTTAATTTTTTATTTAATCTTTATTGTATTTTTCTGTTACCCTTTTAGTCCCCTTATACTCCCCTCCCTCCAGCAATCACCACACTGCTATCCACGTCCATGAGTCCTTCCTAATTTTTGCTCAGTCCCTCTACCCCCAATATTCCCCCCGCTAGCTGTCATCTTGCTCTCTATCTATGAGTCTGTCTCTATTTTGCTCACTAGTTCAGTTTTGTCATTAGATTCCACATATGAGTGAAATCATATGGTATTTGTCTTTCTCTGACTGGCTTATTTCACTTAGCATAATATTCTCCAGGTCCATCCATACTGTTGCAAAGGGCAAAATTTTATTCTTTTTTATGGCCAAGTAGTATTCCATTATGTAAATGTCCCACAGTTGTTTTATCCACTCATCTACTGATGGACACTTGGGCTGCTTCCATATCTTGATGTTTGTAAATAATGCTGCAATGAACATTGGAGTGAGTGCTCATAGGTTCCTTCAGATATATTGCCAGAAGTGGGATCTCTGGGTCAAAATGCAGATCCATTTTTAATTTTTTGAGGCATCTCCATACTGCTTTCCACAGTGGCTGCACCAGTCTGCATTCCCACCAACAGTGCAAAAGGGTTCCCCTTTCTCCACATCCTTACCAGCAGTTGTTTGTTGATTTATTAATGATAGCCATTCTGACAGGTGTGAGATGGTATCTCATTGTGGCCTTAATTTGTATTTCTCTGATGATTAGTGACATTGAGAATCTTTTCATATGTCCGTGGATTATCTGTATATACTCCTTGGAGAAGTGCAATTTTTTAAAATTAGTATTTTGGATTTCTTTGGATAAATACTCTAAAGTGGGATTACTGGGTCATATGGTAGTTCCATTTTTAATTTTTGAGGAACCTGCATACTGTTTTCCACAGTGGCTCCACCAATTTATAATTCCACCAACAGTGAATGAATGTTCCCATTTCTTCACATCCTTGCCAACATTTGTTCTTTGTTGATTTATTAATGATGGCCATTCTGACAGGGTATGAGGTAATTGCTCATTGTGGTTTTAATTTACATTTCCTTGCTGATTAGTGATGAGCATCTTTTAATATGTCTATCAGCCACCTGTATGATCTCTTTGGAGAGATGTCTAGTCAGGTCTTCTGCCATTTTTAATCAATTTTTTGGTGCTAATTTGGATGATTTTCTTATCTACAGGAGTTGGCGAAAGTAAGTTTACAGTTGTAATACCATAATTAATACTATAAGTATAAACTCTGTGTTTCATGAACTCAACCATAAGCCTACTTTTGCCCACCCCTTTTTTAAATATTAACCCCTTATTGGCTATATCACTGGCAAATATCTTCTTCTATTCAGTAGTCTGTCTTTTCGTTTTGTTGATTGTTTCCTTCTCTGTGCAAAACTCTTTATTTTGATGTAGTCCCATGTGTTATTTCTTCTCCTGTTTTCCTTGCCCAAGGGGAAATATCAAAAAAAAATTACTTAAGAGCAATGTCAGAGTTCACTGCCTGTGTTTTCTTCTGGGAGTGTTATGGTTTTAGGTCTTACATTTAAGTCTTTAATTTATTTAGGGTTGTATATGGTGTAAGAAAGTTGTCTGGTTTCACACCTCTGCATTTAGCTGTCCAGTTTTCCCAGTACCATTTGCTGAAGGGACTGTCTTTTCTCCTGTGTACATTCTTAGCTCCTCTGTCATAGATTAATTGATCATATCGGTGTGGGTTTCTAACGAACTCCTTTGCAAGTTCTGCAGAAGTATATAGCACCTCATTTTGGCTGAAGGATTGGTTGCTTTCTGGCCCTCAGCAAAAACTAAGACAGAGTCTCATCTTGTAATACTAGCATACAAGTCTTTCCAGAAAGTATCCAGCCATGTATATATGAAAAATAGAGACATTTATTGAAGAGTCAAGATACAAGAAACATTGTACACAGGACAATGACACCTTAGTCCCCTTCAGTGTAAGCCCCTTGGGACCTCACGTAGTTCTCCCAGCATCTCTTCCACTGTTCAACACATTCTGCAAAATCCTCTGTTGGAATCTCCATCAGCTGCCCTGTCGTATTTTCCTGAATCTCATTGACAACTGAAATCTCTTCCCTCTCAAAGCTGATTTAGTTTTGTTGGGAGGAGGGGAAATCCAGAAGTTGCAGGTCACCAAATCTGGGCTGTAGAGGGGCTGAGTCACCTGGGTGATTTGATGTTTTGCAAAAAAACCTCTGTCAAACTCTGCACGATATGTGAATGAATAAGCAGGCACAGTGTCATGATGAAACTGCCAATCACCAGTTGCCCATAGCTAGGGTCATTTTTTTGTGGCACTGCATCTCTCAACTGACAGAGAACATAGAGGTAGTACTACTTACTAATTGTTTGGCCTGGAGGGGCATACTCATGATAGACAAAACCTTCCCAGTCAAAAAACACAGTTAACATGATTTTGATTTTTCTGTGACTTTGAAGAGTTTGTGCCATGCTTTTATTTGTGCTACACACATTGGATCATTCTTGGAAGCCCTTTGAATCATGCAAGTAGTTTCCACAAAGGAATATTCAAGCTTAATGTAAACTTTGATTGAGATTCATTACTCTACTCAGTCATTTTTAATGTGATGGCCACACAGTGCACATGCTCACCCAACAATCTCTACCGCCCCCAATGACAGGTACAGTAAAGTCATCATTGTTCACATATGTGCATTCCAGTCCACTCTCCTCAGCTGCCAAGTTATATCAATGTCACCCAAACCATTCTCATTGTATTAACAGTGGCTGAACTTTTTTCTGGGCAGACCTCAGTATATATCATTAATGTGATCAGTGAGTACTATAAGAGACATATAAAAGATCTTGCAGCAAATACTATTAGTCTATGCAAAGGAAGGGAGACATTAATAAGCTTCCCATAAAGCTCAGGAATTCTGAACTGAGTTTCAAGAGATAAGAATCCAACAAAGAGAACAGGGGACATTCCAGGTTAGTTTTCAACTACAAGGTCTATTTGGAACACTAGGCACTCTTTGCTACAATAGCTAGCATTCCTCTAATGCTCTGCATTTTTACCAAACAAAACACCAATATTTAATACTATAATGTATTCTGGCAGAAGTTGAACTTGAATCTAGAGCAGGGGTGTCAAACTCATTTTCACCAGAGGCCACATCAGCCTCATGGTTGCCTGTTGAGAACCGCTCTGCCAGGTTTCAGGAGCTGTAAACCCCCCATGGTTAAGGCTGAGTGAGCAACCTTCAGACTGTGAAGCACTAAGGAGACAAAGCTTATCTCCCTGGCAGGAGTGCTGCTTCTGCTTCATCCATCTCTGGCCCCCATTGCTTGGTCAGTTAGTCAATGACAGGTAAGACCCCTCAGAGGGGGGCAACCTAAGCCAGACACAATCACTTGGAAGGCCCTCAAGGAAGGACTTGGGGGCTATAGCAAAAGGGAGTGATGGACCCTCACTCCCTGGCTATTTTGACAGAGCCTGAGTCCTCATTCTGTCTGCAAGAAATCTCCTAATCTCTTGGCTGCCTTACTTCCCCTACCCGACTTAAGCCTGAAACAATGCCTTAAGCCTGAGACAATGCTAGTGGTGGGTATCGCCCTGTCCTGGAAAGGGCGGGTTCCCTAGGGCAATCAGGCCTAAGAAAGAATATGTAAAATCCTGTGAAACCTGCTTTGTTTAGAATGCTCTCAATTAAATAAGGGTCCAAGCAAGAAGTGAATTTGCTCCTCAAAGTTTTATGGCTCTTTAGCTATCTGACCCTGACTAAGAATAGGCCCTCAGAGTTCTTTTTTATCTATTGTTTGACCCTTACTGCCTGATAATGATTAATGAGCTTTGCCTGTATTTCTGTGCAAAATGAACCCAATAAAAGCCCATTGAGGAAAAGGCTCTTGGCCGTTCTCCTTTGAGAGATCCGCCGCCTTTTCTCCCCAAGAAGATCATGTCTTGGTAGCATTATTTTCATCTGTGGTGGATGGTGGGGCTCTGTGGGCAGAGCCCCCCCACAGTTGCCTCCGAAGGGCCAAATGTAATTTTAGGACTGTATAAATGTAACTACTCCTTAACTAGGGGCAAGCAGCTCAGTGCTGCTGCCAGGTAGAAACAAGGTGCCGGGCCAGATAAAACAAGGTAGAGGGCCGGATTCGTCCCATAGGCCTTGTGTTTGCCACCTGTGATCTAGAGTGTCCAGTGTAAGCTTTTAGCTTAAAAGAATTACAGGGATGGAGGAACAAGCTAAGTGACAACAACACAAGGAAGCAAACTATGAATCCAGAATGGGGGACATTTTGCAGAACTGACTTACCTTCTGCAACAAGACAGGGATGAAGGTAACATTGGTAAAGGGGACAACTCTATAAGATACACAACAATCAAATGTAATATGTGGATTTTGTAGATGATCCCAAAGAATCAATAATTTTATTAGGTGTAATCTGATATTGTGGTTAAGTAAGAACACATTTTTTTAAGAGCTGCATAGTGAAGTGTGCAAGAGTGAAATGACACAATTTATGATATTTACTTTACAAAAGGGATGGTTAAGCTAATATGGAAAATCTTGATAATTGTTGAATCTGGGTGATGGGTAAATGTGATTCATTATACTCTCCAATTTTGTTAATGTTCTATAATAACTTTTTTCAAGGTTTATTTCTCGCGATTCTCTAGTTGGTGGGATGCTTTCCTCTTCATGATGCTCCAGGGCCCCCAACTCCTTTTATCTTGTGGTTCTAGTATACTATAGGGCCTCTGGATTCTCTGTGTTCAGATAGGCAAGGGAAACAGAGAATACTGAAAGTCACATACTTACTTCCACTGACATCCTGGTTAGTAAAACTTTGACGTATGGCTCCATCTAAATACAAAGTAGTCCCCAAGTACACAGCACTTCCAGCCTGTACTCTGCACTATAAAAGTGGAGCGAAGCTTCAGCAGATGGCTCGTTGTTTCTGCTGCATGCAGATTCATGGGCTCCAACAACAGGGATTCTGATTTAGCAGGCAGGGTAGGCCTCAACAGTCTGCTTCTTCAAGGAGTCCTGCATGTGACTCTGATTCAAGGCACACTGGATATCTTCATTTATTCTCCCAAGCCACACTTCCCCCTTCCCTACCCTATGCCCTAAGGGGCCAACCAGCAGGGACTGTGTCAAGGAACTGCCTTGCCCTGTGCCTTCTGGTGGGGTTCAGCCAAAGGTGAGCACTTGCAGAGATAGGAAGAAAGGATATGATTGAAGGGAGGAGGCTGAAGAGAGGAGACTCCCCTGAGGAATTGCCATCTGGGGGGTTTACTTCAAAGAGTCAAAGCTCATTTAGCTGGCTGTCTTCATACCTCTTTCTGTCTCCAGGTTCTGATAAGGGCTCCCCCCTCACCCTTTCCAGCCTAGGGCTGGGACCAATGCCCCACCAAAATATTATTTTACCCATGTGGCTTCCTTGTGTCTTCCCACACCCTAATAAATAGCGCTTTTATTCAACTCTCCTCAAGTTCCTGTTTGCTGGAACCTTGGCTGGTACAGCAGGGGTACATGGACAACATTGAAAAACACAAGATCAAGACAGGGTATGCCACAGGCCCTACAGAACATGAATGACACATTTGAACTACAAGACATTTAATGCGGCTGGAGAAAATGTGAGGAGTGAGAGGTGAGATGAGGAAGTGAGTAGGACCCACACCATGAAGGGCCTTTCTCTCATACTAGGTAATTCTGAGAGAAGCAGTAAGATTCATCAGGAGGCTTCGCATTAACCAAGGTGAGAAATGAGAGTTTCAACTAAAACATAGTAAACAGTGAGACCAGAGAAAAAGAAAATCAAGGTCCTATTGTTGGAAAGAACCCACAGCATCAGTAGAGCTACACTAGTGGACCGATAAGTCCACGAGCATAGGGGAAAAAAAATGCCTCCGGAGAGAAAAAAAAAAGAGGTAGCTAAAAGGAGATCCTGATTTTAGGGAAACTGCAAGAAGAAAAGCACTGTCAGGACTGTAATGTCCCTAATGTCGTGCAGCTAATCTCTACATTAATTCACTTGTCATCAGAAGTTTTACTCAAACTTTGGAGTTCTTTTCCTCCCTCATGGGAAGAAGATCGCCCATCACAGGATCATTTGTTATAGCAAAGGAAATGGAAATTTTTGTACAGTCAGCTTTGCTAGTCTATATTTTTATGTGAAGTGAGACATATCTAAAACTGGAAAGGCTAAAACATGTAATAGAAAAGAGTTTTTGCTAAACAGTATTAATGATTTAATGTTGCAGAGGCCCAGTGCTATAGAAACCTTTCATAAAGTATTCTTAAAGACACCTAATATGTGTGCAGAATTGGAAAGAATTCAAGACAGATATTTTATGTCTTCCTTTGTCTCATTCTCTGCCTAGGAATTGACATTATTATCTCAAGGTAAATAAACCTTGTATTGTTATAGATTTGCATTTTCAACTAGTTGCTTAAGGGTGTTTTTTTTATTCTTTACTACTTTCTGCCTAGAGTATCATAATTTTTTAAAATAGAATCTATGGAGCTGATATGTGCATTTTTGGTAACATTTTATCATCAATTTTGGCCCTAATCATAGGGCACTAGAAAATATTCTGGGCCCTGTCTGGTGTGGCTCAGTGGATTGAGTGTCAGCCTGTGAACCAAAGGCTCGCCAGTTCGATTCCCAGTCAAGGCACATGCCTGGGTTATGGGCCAGGTCCCCAGTAGGGGGTGCTCGAGAGGCAACTGCACATTGATGTTTCTCTCCCTCTCTTTTTCCTTCCTGCCCCCTAGCTCTAAAAATAAATTTAAAAAATCTTTTTAAAAAGAAAAAGAAAATACTCTTACTTCATGAGTGTGGTATTGGTTGTCTTGTGATTGGGGAAGCAAAAGGCTGTTGCCTACTTCCTTTGTGTTGTATCATAAAATATTCTAATTTTCTATTAATCCAAACACTAAAGTTCTTGTCTCCTTCCCTCTTCTAAGTTATTTGGGCACTAACCTGTGCAGAGGGGTCGTGGTAGCAATATTAACTTTCATTGGAATAATGCTGGATATATTTCAACACATGCTACATTTTTCATTTGAAGGTATCTTCCTACTCCTCAGTTTGGCCATGGTATGCTGCCAAATGAAATCTGCTTTTTAAATTCAGGCATGTTCCAAGTTGGGGCTTAATTAGAATTAGAGTAAAAATTCAAATCTTGTGCTGGTTTCACCCACTGCTACAGAACATATCAGTCAATTCCTGCCCTACTTACAGCTCACTTTGAATGGGTAGCTCTAGGTGATTGTGTTTGATATCACATGACCAGCTGACAGGACAAAGATAGACACCCAAGGAAAGGGCCACCAGTTCAAGGCGTGGAGGTTGATACAACTCATCTTTTCACGCCAGGCTATGTTGCAGGTCAGGTTCTCAGGAATTTGAACTAGGAATTACTGCCAAGAGTGAGGAATAAGTAGAGGTGGAGGAGCTACAAGACCTTGAGTTTGAGTTTACTATTATCAATGTTACAAATCTATCACCTGAGATAATTACAGCAACCAGAGGAGCCAAAGGAAAACACCATTCTTAAAAGCAAAAGGCTTCAGCAGATGGCTCTGCAAACTACTCCAGCCACCCCTACTCCCTACAAAAAATCACAAAGTGAAATTAGCTTGAGTCAGTAGCATTATGTGACCTTGTCTGACCAACGGCCACCAAAAAAATGCCCTATAATTCTAGGACTCCTTTATTATATGTTTGCCCTATCTTTGGAGTACAGATTTTTAAATATGTGTATAAAACCACATTTAAACATTTAAATGGAACATTGATGAGAAAATATATAATTATTAATCATGGCTTCTGGTCAACTCAAGAGATTCACTGTTTTCAAAGCATTCCCATCATTCCAGACAAAAGCAAAGAAACAGCATTTGGTAGTATTTATGAAAAAAGTTCAAATGCTAATAAACTTATATGCTCTTATGACAGAAGCCTGGATCATGGACCACTGTACTTTTTAGGTTCCCTTGGGAGTGACTTCAAGATTCAGTTTAGCATCCAGGACATTTATTAAGAAGCACTGTTGGGATCCAAAGTATGAAAGGGAGAAGGAGGTCCAGCTGTGATACAGACTCAGTGACAGCCTCAGCTGGCCCCACCACGAAGCTCTGGAGCTGGATGGACCCAGATGGCTAAGGCCTGTTATGCTCCCTCACAGATCGGTCATTAGATGTGAGCCATGCTGAGAAGGGACATGACCTTACACTAGGTAACTCTCTGCAGCTGAGATAATCACTGATAGCTAAAGACTGTCATGCAGGGTGCTCAACTATCCCATATTTTCCAGGACCATGCTGATTTTAGCACTGAAAAAATATCAGGTAAACAGGAATGGTTGGTCATACTACTGTCTGCCAACAGCACTTCAGCAGCTGAGGCAACATATCCTTCATTGAACAGGTGTGTGTCCATCACAACACCTTTGCTAATTCCCTAGGATTCCAGTGACCTCATGCTAGAGTCTCTCCAGTACTGCCAGGGCTGGACAGATGTTAAATGCTCCTGGTGTTAAAGGTGATTGCTATGTTTGGAGGGTCATACCAACAAGACTTGCTTAGAACCAAGGAATGACCATATATCTTTTCTCCTATCTCCCAAAAAATGGTGGTCACACAAACTTAGATCATTTTGGAAAGGACTCACTGAACCAAGGAAATAACAATACCAAAGTCTGGAATTCTATCAAGTAAATTACATGTGCCCTTTCCCATGAAGTCTTCTCTACGGTATATTTACTGTTCTCTGCTGGACAGAGGACATTCCTCTAAGACCAGGCAGCCTGACAAATAGCAAATATGCCTGGAAACAATTATTCTATTTCAAAATCTAGAACAAACAGCTTGTCTCAATGTCAAGAGAGGATAATACTTTCCAGTTAAAATTTGCCACATACCACAGGACTTTTATTTCATTAACTAGTGATGTTCCTCACCAAATTTAAGTTTGTATATTCATGCCAAAGTTTTAATAGTGAACAGATATACAGCTTGACAAAAGAACATTAAACAAAATGATTGGTTGAAATGGGAGATAACAACTTTAGCCATGCAGGTGAGGATGCAGAACAGAGCTTCAGTCCCCTTCCCACCCACGCAG
The DNA here is from genome assembly GCA_004027735.1 of Carollia perspicillata. NCBI lineage: Eukaryota > Metazoa > Chordata > Mammalia > Chiroptera > Phyllostomidae > Carollia > Carollia perspicillata. The sequence goes on from PVKM010000024.1 coordinate 174,598, forward strand.
CCTGGCCTGACCCCTTCCTCTCCAGTCTCCACCCTGCTCGTGCCTCAGCCCAAGAAGACCTCTGTCTTGTTCAGTGTGCCTCCCTGGCTGTCTGTAAGAGCCAGATATTAGAAACTCATGAAGGCAATACTCATTTAGTAGTAAATAACTAAGTGGCATTTTTCACAGAATTTAAAGTAAAAGAAATATGCCTTCAGGTAAACTAACAAATGCATGTGCTCAAAGCAAACACTTTGTTGGTGGCACCTGAGATTCAAGCTTAACTGTGGGGGGGGGGGGCTCTGTCCACAGAGACCCTGTGTCCACCATGGATGAAAATAACGCTACCAAGACATGATCTGCTTGGGGAGGAAAGGTGGTCGATCTCAAAGGAAAAGGGCCATGAGTCCTATCCTCAATGGTTTTTATTAGGTCCGTAATACACAGGAATATAGGTAAAGGTCATCAATCAATGTCAGGAGGCAAGGATCAAACAATACATAACATTTCAAAGAAATCTGAGGGTTTAATCTGAGTTAGTGTCTGTCAGGTAAGGGGGTTGCAAAAACTTTAGGAGACATACTCATTTCCTGCCCGGACCCTTATCACATGAATGAGAGCACTCTTAGCAAAGCAGGCTTCACAGGACTTTATGAATTCTTTCTTATGCCTGATCACCTGGAACCGCTCTAGCCAGCAGAGGGCTGCACCCGCTTCTGGTCATGGATTCAGGTGTAAGTGGATTAGAGCCAGGAATCGCTTCTCCCAGACAGAAAGGGGACTGGGGCTATGTCAAAACAGCCAGGGGGGGTGAGGGTCTTTTGCCCCCACTTTGCTGCAGCCCCCCCGCCACGTCCTACCTTGATGGCCTCCCAGATGATCGTGTCTGCTGGGTTGCCTCTCCTCTGAGGGGTCACACACGCAGACTCTGACTAACTGACCAAGTGTTGGGGTCTAGAGATGGCAGAAGCAGCACTCTTGCCAGGGAGATAAGCTTTGTTTCCTCAGTGGCTCACAGTCTGGAGGTCGCTCACGCAGCCTTAGCCACAGGGAGCGGTTACAACTCCTGAAACCAGACAGAGCAGTTCCCAACATAACTGGCCACCAATAAATGAAACATTTGTGTAGCTTTGAGAAGAATACATTTTCAACATTGCTATAAATATGCTTTTGAGAAACAGAAACTTAACCTTCATATTATCAGTCTTGTTATCTGCAAAGAGTGAACATCTTTGCCCCACTTGTCTCTCAATCTTAAGATGATAAACATGAAAGCAATTTTCTTTTGTTGTAGTGTGAGTGCCACTCAAAACCATACATACACCAGCCAGGATGAATCTACAACTTTTATGAGGTTGATGTGTGTTTGTTGTTTTGGGGTTCTGGCCATAGCCTTTTTTTCAAATCTGTGGCTTAAATATCAACTTTAATGCTGGGACATAAATCCTATTAAAAAAATGTTACCCTGCTGTTCATTCTAACTATATAAATAATTCATTATAATCTCTTCAGTGAAAAATGAGCCTTTCCATAAGTTAGATCATTTTTTAGAGATAAAAAATGAGTTGTAATTTAATGAACTTAGGGAGCAATCATTGCTTGTAAAGGAAAATATATTAAGCTCTGATATTATAATTATACAAAAAAAACACAGAATTAAAAATATAAATTTTTATTTGGTCAGATTATGAGCAACCTTAACAGAATATTGAAGACCTATTTTCTAATAAGGAAAGAAAAGAACAGTCTTGTCTGATGTTAACACTTTTATTCATTGACTTTTAAAAGCTGGTAAAAATTGAGTTTTCTAAAAAGTTGATTTTACTAATTGGTAGCAAATAATTATATACTAGAAAAAGACTTTTTTTTCTTTGTATTAATGTGGCAAACGCTTTCTGAAGTTTCAGAAACTTGTGGTTAACTGCAGTTCAAAAATATGAAATGGAAAATTCAGAAATAACAACCCATAAGTTTTAAATTGCACACTGTTCTGAGTAACATGATGAAATCTCCCCTGTCTTGTTCTGTCCCACCCAGGACGTGAAACAAACCTTTGTCCAGCATGTCTGCACTATTTGCACTACCTGCCCTTTAGTCGCTTAGTAGCCATCTAGGTTATGAGACTGACTGCACAGTATTGCAGTGGCTGTGTTCAAGTAACCCTTAGAGTTGACCTTTTACAACACTAGTTTGAACTGTGCAGGTCCACTCCTGTGTGGATTTTTTAAACCCATGTTGTTCAAGAGTCAATGTTTTTGACTCACAGTTGGCAATCCCTGGATGTGGAAGGCCAACGAAGTTTTTGCAGAATCAAAAGTTATATGAGGATTTTCGACTGCATGGGGTGAGGGTGTCAGTGCCTCTAATACCCTCCTGCCTCGGTGTTCAAGGCTCAACTGTATTTTACTTAATAGCGGCCCCCAAGCACAGGCGTGGTGGTGCCGGCAATCCAGATATGCCAAAGAGAAGATTTAAAGTGCTGCCTTTAGTGAAAAGGTGTGCGTGTGGAGGACAAAACAGTATATACAGGGTCCAGTCACCACCTGTTGTTTCAAGTAACATATCCCCCCACAGATAAGGAGTGCTACTATTACATAAAATTTACTGTCTTAACCATTTTTTAAATTTTTTTAAATTTTATTTTAATTGTTCAAGTACAGTTTTCTGTCTTTTACTCCCATCCCAGTCCATGCCCTCAGTGCTCCCCTCCTCCCTCCCGTTTCCAACCCCCTTAGTTTTTGTCCATGTGTCCTTTATAATTAATTGTTCCTGTGACCCCTTCCCCTTTTCCCCTGAAATTCCCTCCCCTCTCCCCTCTGGATACTGTCATCCCCTTTTCTATTTCAATGTCTTTGGTTATATTTTGCTTGCTTGTTTGTTTTGTTGCTTAGGTTCCTGTTAAAGGTGAGATCATATGGTATTTGTCTTTTACCACCTGGCTTATTTCACTGAGCATAATGCTCTCCAGTTCCATCCATGCTGTTGCAAAGGGTAGGAGCTCCTTCCTTCTTTCTGCTGCATAGAATTCCATTGTGTAAATGTACCACAGTTTTTTGATCCATTCATTTACTGATGGGCCCCTAGGTTGCTTCTAGCACTTGGCTATTGTAAATTGTGCTGCTATGAACATTGGGGTGCATAGGTTCTTTTGGATTGGTGTTTCAGAGTTCTTGGGATATAATCCTAGCAGTGTGTGTGGTTCAGTGGTATTAAATACATTCACACTGCTGTGCTGAGCCATCACCACCATCCATCTCACAACCCTTTAGGTCTTATCAAACTGAAGTTTATCTATGAAACAATAACCCCTCATTCTCCCCCCAGCCTCTCAGCTCTTGGCAACCACCATTATACTTTCTGACTGTATAATTTTAACTATGATAAGTAGCTCATACAAGTGAAATCATACAGTATTTGTGGGTATTTTGTGGCTGGCTTATTTCATATAGAATAAAGTCCTCAAGGCTCATACATGTTATAGAATATTGCAGAATTTCCTTCCTTTTAAAAGAATGAACAATATTCCATCAAATTTATCTGCCACACACTGCTTATCCATTTATCTGTCGATGGACACTTGGGTTTCTTCCATGTTTTAGCTATAATGAATCATGCTGCTATAAATAAATATCTCTTTGAGACACTGCTTCCAATTCCTTTAGGTATATGCCCCCCAACCAAATTGCTAAATTATATAATAATTCTATTTTTAATTTTTTGAGGAATTACCACATTATTTTCCATGGTAGCAGTACCATTTTACATTCCCACCAACAATGTACAAGGGTTCCATTTTCACTTGTTATTTTGGGAGGTTTTTTAATAGTAGTTATCCTAATGGGTAGATATAATTCTCAAACATGGGGATTCATTTTAAAAAGCATACAGTACAAAAAGACAATAAAAATTAGTAACACATTTGGACCGTACATATGAGAAAATGTAATTATAAAAACGATGCAATTAAAATTTAGTCATACAGTTTAGCCCTAGCTCATGTGACTCAGTGGACTGGGCACCAGCCTGTGAACCAAAAGGTCACTGGGTAGATTCCCAGTCAAGACACTTGCCTGGGTTGCAGGCCAGGTCCCCAGCAGGGAGCACTAGAGAGGCAACCACATGTTAATGTTACTCTCTTCCTCCCTCCCTTCCCCTCTCTCTAAAAATTAATAAATAAAATCTAAAATTTAGTCATACAGTTTAGGTTAGTTTAGTCACACAGTTGTCAAAGTAATTTAATACAGCAATAAAGAAATATTTGTAGCATGCGGATGACTGTTTTGTTTCTTAAAAACTATTAAACTTGTAATTTTTATTTTTATTAAGTAAAAAATTTATTAAAAGTGGTATCTCACTTTAGTTTTGATTTGCATTTCCATATTTATTGGTGGTGTCAAACACCTCATGAGTCTATTGACCATTTGTATATCTTCTTTGGAGAAATGTCTATTCAAGTACTTTGCCCATTTTCAACTGGGTTGTTTGGTTTATTTGTTCATGAGTTTCAAGAGTTCTTTGTATTTCCTGCATATGACTCCCTTATAAGATATGTGATTTGCAAATATTTTCTCCCATCCATGGATTACTTTTTATTCTACAGATAGTTTCTCTGCTGCACAAAAGTTTTTTATTCTGCTGAAGTTTAGTTTATCTATTTTTTTCATTTGTTGCCTATGCCTTCAGTGTCATATCCTAGAAGTCATTACCAAGTTTAATGTCCTGAAGATTTTGCCCTATGTTTTCTTCTAAAAGTTTTGTAGTTTTAGCCCTGGCCAGGAGGCTCAGTTGGTTGAAGCACCATCCTGTACACCATAAGGTTGCAGATTTGATTCCTGGTCAGGGCACACACCTAGGTATAAAAGTTTTATAGTTTTGGCTCTCACATTTAGGTCTTTGATTTTGAGTCAAATTTTGTATGTGTTCTCAGGTAAAGGTCCAACTTCATTCTTTTGCATGTAGATATCCACTGTTGCAGGCAGTATTTAAAAGACTGTCATTTCCCCACTGAATGGGTTTGGCACTCTGGTCAAAAGTCATTTAGTCATATACATGTTTACTATTTCTGGGCTCTTTATCTGTTCCATTGATCTGTCTATATGTCTGTCTTTATGCCAAGACAATAATGTTTTGATTACTGTAGCTTTGTGGTAAGTTTTGAAATCAGGAAGTATAATTTATTCCGTTTGCTTTTTTCCTCAAGATTGTTTTGGATATCCTAGGTCCCTTGAAATTGCATATGAATTTCAGGATGGGTATTTTTATTTCTGCAAAAAAAAAAATGTCATTGGGATTTAGGCAGGCATTGCATTCAATCTGTAGATTGCTTTCAATCATATTGAAATTTTACAATATTAAGACTTCAAATCCATGATCATAGAATGTGTTTTCATTTATTTATGTCTTTAATCTCTTTTAGAAATGTTTTATAGTTTCCATTGCACATCTTTCGCCTCCTTGATTAAATTAATTTCTAAGTATTTTATTCATGTCAATGCTATTATAAATGGAATTGTTTTGTGATTTCCTTTTCATATTGTTCATGTATAGAAATGCAGTTGACTTTTATGTGCTGATTTTATATTCTGACACTTTGCTGAACTCATTTTAGATGTAAGCACTTCTTCATGTGAAGTCTTTAGGATTTTCTACATATAAGATGATATCATCAGCAAACAGAGATCATTTTACTTCTTCCTGTCCAATTTGGGTGCCTTTGCTTCTTTTCCTTCCCTAATTTCCCTGGCTAGAACTTTTAGTACTTTGTTGAATGGAAGTGGTGAAAGTGGGCATCCTTCCCTTGTTCCTGATGTTACGGATAAAGCTTTCAGTCTTTCTCCACTGTGTATTATGTTTGTTGTTGGTCGTTCACATGTGGCTTTTATTATGTGAAGGTGCTTTCCTTCTATTCCTATTTTGTTGAGTGTATTCATCACAAAAGGGTGTTAAGTTTTGTCAAGTGCATTTTTTGCATCCACTGAGATGATCATGTGGTTTTCCCCCTTCATTTTGTCCATGTGGTGCATTGATCAATTTTCATATGTTGAAGCATTCTTGCATTTTAGGAATAAATTACATTTGGCCATGGTGTATGATCCTTTCGATATGCTGCTGAATTTTGTTTACTAGCATTTCATTGAGTATTTTTACATCAGTGTTTTCATAAGGGATATTTGATCTGTAATTTTCTTTTCCTACAGTGTCTTTATTTGGCTATGGTATCAGGGTTATTCTGGCCTCACAGAATGAGTTAAGATGTGCTCCCTCCTCTTCAGTTTTTTGGGAAAAGTTTGAAAAGGATTAGCATTCATTCTTCAAATGTTTGGTGAAATTTAGCAGTGAGGCATTAAGTCCAGAGCTCTTATTCGTTGGGATATTTTTGATTACTGACTTGATATTCTTACTAGTTATAGGTCTTTTCCTATTTTCTAGTGTTGGTAGGTTTTGTGTTTCTAGGAATTTGTACATTTCATCTAGGCTATCCAATTTTTTGATGTACAATTGTTTGTAATACTCTTATAATCCTTTTTATTTCAGATTGGTAGAAATAGCCCCATTTTTATTTCTGATTTTAATATTTGAGTCTTCTCGCCTTCTTTTATAGTCCATGTAGCTAAAGATTTGTAAATCATGTTGATCTTTTTGAAGAAACAACTTTTGCTTTTATTAATTTTCTCTACCGGTTTTCTATTTTCTAGATTGTTTATCTCTATTCTTTTTTTTCCCATTTTCTTTATCTCTAGCCTTTTATTTTGTTCCTGCTGCTAGATTTGATTTTTTTCTAGTTCCTTAAGTTGTAAATTTAGGTTGTTGATTTGAGATTTTTCTTGTTTTTTATTATTTTTTTAAATTTATTGATTTTAGAGACAAGTAGGGGGGTCAGAGAGAGAGAGGGGCATCAATTTGTTCTTCCACTTATTTACTCATTCATTGGTTTATATGGGCTTTGTTTGAGGATCAAACCCACAACTCTGGCTTATTGGGATGATGATCTAGCCAACTGAACCACCCAGTCAGGGCCTAATGCAAGTCTTTATAGCTATAAATGTCCCCCTGAGCACCACTTTTACTGTGTCCCATAAGTTTGGGTATGTTGTGTTTTCCTTTTTTGTCTCTAAGTGTTTTCTAGTTTCTCTTGTTATTTCTTCTTTGATGCATTGGTTGTTTAATAAGTGTATTATCTAGTTAATTTGCAGAATTTTGTGAATTTTTTCATCTCCTTTATGTTACTGATGTCTAACTTCATCCCACTGTAGTTGGTAAGGATACTGTATTTGTATAATGCCTAACTCTTTAAACATATTAAGACAATTTTCAGCCTAACATATGGTCTAACCTAGAAAATTTTCTCATGTAAACTTAAGACAAATGCTGTTGTCATTTGATGGAGTGTTCTGCATAGATCTGTTAGATCTAGTTGGTTTATTGTGTTAAGTCCTCTAATTCATTGCTTATCTTCTATCTGTGAGAGGGGTATGAAGTCTCTGTTTTTGTAGAACTCTGTTTCTCCCCTCAGTTCCGCCAGCTTTGGCTTCATATATTTTGATGGTGTGTCATGTAAACATTTATAATTATTTTTATCTTTTTGCTGTATTAAACCTTTGCCTAATATATAATGTCCTTCTTTGTCACTTGTAACTTTTTTATTTTAAAGTCTATTTTATCTAATAATAGTATAGTTACCCCTGTTCTCTTTTGTTTACTATCTGTCTGGAATATTTTTTCCATCCTTTTCACTTTTAAGCTGTTTGTGTTTTTATCACAGGTGAGTCTCTTGTAGACAGCGTGGAGTTGAGTCATGTGATGTTATCTGCTCTGCCAATCTCTGTCTTTTGCTGGAGAGTTTAATCTACATTTCAAGTAACCACTTGTAAGGAGAGATTTTGCGCCTTTGTGATCAGGAGCAGCAACCAGCAATCAGAGCACATGCAGGTCCCCAACACTTGGAGGACAAGGTCCTTTTTGCTGACCCTTGTTCCTGCAAGCTGTGCACAGGCTGCTCCAGCAACACGTGCACAGCTGCCAGCATGTGGCTGGGGGTGGGGGTGAGCAGCTGCTACTGTGGGAAGAGCTGAAATTGACCAAAATTAATCACAATTTATCTTCCAAGTCTTCTCCTCCAAACTGTAAGCCTTCAACAGACTCCAGAGTTCCCAAATTATTACATCACACAGATTCTGCCAGTGCAATAGCTGTCTAGGTTAGGAAACAGATTCCTGGTCCTTCTTACTCAGCCATCTTCCCAGAACCCTTTCTCCTGGAAGTTATTTTTACTAAAGTATTTTCCCTTTCCATTCGGACAGAAATAATTCTTCACTTGGCACTAAGCAAAAATAATGTAAAACTTGTTAGACGTGCAACAGAGTCCAAGCAAGTCAAGCAGTCTTATGTATGCACACAAAATGGACAGAGCTCACTGTAATCATTTCAAATCACAGCCCATTACTTGTAACCAATGAGGTTGGTGTTAAATTACAAAGCACAGAGAAAGCCAAGTGGAACCTCTGATTTGAAGCAGTGCGGAAATCCGTACAATTCACTGGGCTGGAATCAATCACTGACTTTCTCATTCCAAGAAAAGACAATAGAGAAAATAAAACTAGGAATAATCGTTTGCACTCTGCCATCTAAATTTTGTTGCTTAGTAAGTATTTGATGATGGAAGATGAACAACGTATAAAACAGTGTTTAGGCAGTATAACAGGTCTAATTTTCTGTAGTCAGCAAATAGAAGCATCTACTATGTGGTAGACACTGGGGATACAGAGGAAATTAAGACAATTTCTGACCTCAGGGAACTAACAGGAGAAGCAAATGTGTGAGCAAAACCCAGAAGAAGGGGCCTGTAGGAGTGAGGATGGAGTTATGGGGGAGAGCTTGTCGGAAAGTCTTACTTTCTAAAAGTGGTAACACTTGATCAGAGCTTAATTAAGTTAAATGTTCCAAAACTTAGAAATTGGAAAAGGGTGGTGTTTTAGGCAGAGGAAATGCATCTTTGGGGAAATTGCAGCCCTTTGATAAGCAGGAGCAAATGGTACAAATAGAGGTGTGACAAGAAGTGACGCTGAAGAGGCTTCTGAAATTCAGACCCCAAAAGGCCTTGTAGGGCAAGCGGTAGAGTCTGGACAGAATCCCGCAGACATGGACGATGTGGGCTGTGGTTTATGTGCACCTCAATGTAGGCTCGCTGTTACTCACCTGTCTCGTCTTTCCAAGGATGTATCTGAAGTAGGAGGGCATGATCCCATTCCAAGTCCTTGTTAAAGTCTTTAACAAAGAAAGAGTAAGTGACTGAAAACAGTAATTAGCTTAAGATTTTAATTACTCACATTCATGATAAATTACTTAGAACGCCATGTAGTTGCTCACAACATAGGCTGTGGGTATTTGAGGTAAGACTGTTGCAGTTAGTGGAAAAGCATAAAAGCAGTTTCATGGGGGAGTGAAGTGGTAAGATTTGAGTGGTTCTGTTACCTGCCATCCTCAGTCTCGTAAGCTGCATTTCCCAGGGCGATCCTGAGCAAGGTGGCAAAGGGGAAACTGATCTCGTATTTATCACCCGACACGAAACAGGGGTGACTCTGAGGAAGAATCTCACTCCCCTTCCCAGCCTACAGCACCGACTTTTTCTGCCCTCAATTTTCTCCTCTCCTGTCTCATCCAGGAGCATTTAGTTTGGTACTTGTTTGTTTTGTTTCTTTTATCTACTTGCACTTTGACAGCAGAATGAAAAATTTCAAATTCCAAAAGCCCACTAGACAATAGTAGTGGCCTCTGCCCCGCAGAAGACATTCACTTTGAGAAGGATCCACCGTGCATCGCCTATGTGGCCAGTCAAAGAAAACATCTCTGACATTAAGCAATCAGTCACCGAAGCTACCTAGTCAGGGAATGTCATGTTGTGGGAGTGAGACTGGCATACCTTGGCCAGGGAGGGGGCAGTCTTTCCATGGGTCCTCACAAGTAACCAGAAGTAATCATCACTCGCATGAGTCTCCATCTGTGGAGCTGTTGCGTTCGTGTTTTCCAAAAGTTTCTCTTCCTCCCGCAGCCTCTGGGCCTGCTGGCCATCCTGTGTGCACGAGTAGTAGGCTCTGAGCCAGGGAAGGGCTGAAGAGTGCGGTTTAGGCATTCACATGTGCCAGATGATGTGCTTTTACACATGATGAACAATCCGTCTGATGAAGTGTCCTCCTGAAGCATCCAGAAGGGGCCAGGGCTGGATCCGGCAGCGGGTGGACAGGAAATGTGGAGGCAGCGTCTGTGTAGAATGAGATAAATGACACACTCTAAAAGCGCTGATAAAAATATCCTCATGGGAATGGGCATTTGACCATCTACTTCTCGTCTTTGCTATTGAAGGATGTGGGGTAGCAGATGGTGGGGCTACAGTGGGTTTGGAGTCCAGACCTTCAAAGGTGGTGTGCACTAAAGCAAAATGGAACAGCGGATGGTCTGCATTCTTGGAGTCCCAACGTACAGGTCATCATGGTTTAAAGAATCAACTTTTTTTTTAAAGTTTTATCTGTTTAAGGTGAGGACAACACACAGCTACTTGGAATCCCAGGTCCATAAAAATCTCAGTGCTTTATTTAGGTGCCATATTCCAGACTCTCCAGATGGAAAAAGCCTTGAAACTCATGTATTGTGACACTTGGGGATTTTTGAACTCTGTATCTACGTTACGCAATATAGCGCCATTAAGAATCATCCATCAAAGTAAAGATGCCCCAGAGACCACCAACTGAGCAGTGAACTATCTCTCGACCATTAACTGTGATTGCTAGTATTTGTTTTATTTTTTAACTTTTTTTAACCCAACAATGTTCCAAAAAGTACCAGTTATCAGAACTAAAAGAGAGAGAGAGAGACCAAAAGAAAATGATAACTAGTTTTCCTCTTGCTACAAATAAGCTTCAAATGATTTAAACCAAGGTTGTTTTTAATGCATTCAGGGAAGCGGGGTGGCTTTGGAAGGAGGACGGACACACAGACGACTATCTCCGTTGGACGATTTATTCATCCCGGGCCTTCCGTCCCTGTGTGTTTCTAATAACTAGGAAATGCCTAGATATAAAACATGGTGCCATCTGTGGTCCCTGCATGCTTCAAATTTCAGACGTATGAATGAAATCGCTTTGCAGTCAAGTGACACTCATACCAGACTCAGTTTATTCATCTTCCCACATTTTCTCACCTCCACCCCCAATGTCGTTCCATGGCCACTGCTGCTGTGGCTTAGACTCCAAATATCACCAGTTAGCTCAGCCTCTCCTGGGGCACAGCTTCCGTGGTCTTGTCATCACAACACCTATAGCAGCTCCCCCGTCAAGGTCTGACTTAACCAAACCCATGTAGGCTGGGGCTTCCCCAGCAGGTGCCCAGCATGGCCAAGTAATGGAATTCAGAAGTGTGAGTGGATTAATGTTCCCTAAAAAAAATTTTTTTAATCCTTACCCAAAGATATGTTTATTGATTTTAGAGAGAGAAGGAAACACTGATGTAAGAGAGAAACATCCATCAGGTTGCCTCTCATATGCACCCTGACTGGGGACCAAACCCGCAAGCTAGGTATGTGCCCTGACTGGGACTCAAACCCACAACATTTGGGTGTATGGGATGATGCTCCAACCAAGCGAACCGCTCAGCAAGGGCTCCCTAAGAAAATTTTGACCACTGAGAGACAGAAGGGAGCTGACTAACTCTCTATCCTTCCTAAGACCCAGTGGCACCTTTCCTATGACCTTTTCAGGGATGTCTCCTGTGTCCAAACCACAGATGCCACTGTGCTTCTATGAGGGTACAGCTTGCTTACTAACGTATTATCTTATGTGTGTTTCCCTGTTTCCCTGCTTCACTTCCCTTTCTCTCACTCTGGCTGCCCTGGGATTGCAACAACATGTTGGCGTGTAAACTTTGCCCCCGACTCTGTTTTCTAGGACTAAGACATTCATACTTTCTGTATTCACCTTAAGTTTGAACTGGGTACAATTTATGTATGCATTTATGTTGGTTATCAATTTATTATCCCTGAATTTCTCCAAGATGGGAATCAAGAGGTCACCCAGTCCATGGTATTATGGAAGGAATAATTAATTAAAGTCCACTGGCTATTTAGATCTCTGTTGAAGCCATCACACCACCAAAAGCACTGCTTTTCAAACCCTGAAACTAATGTGGTAGCTCAAAGGAAAACAAGCTTGGTGTTCCCTCCCGCATGCACAGGGTCCTTCCCTTTGAAAGCCAGTCAGCATTGGTTTTGTCCTCCGACATCCCAAGAGCAGAAGCCCCCAGTTAGGGATGTCCTGTAGGAGGCTGA